>JAWPHD010007990.1:0-120935 GCA_037043455.1 Cyrtodaria siliqua | reverse complement strand
TCGGGTGTTGCCGGCGGGCAGATCAATATCATAGACACGCTGGCGCAGTGTTTTTTATAGCCTTTTGGTAGTGCTACTAAAATCACACCATTTCAGACCGTTTATCTCAGTTTTGGTTCTACTGCTGTATGATTGAAAGTTCGAAAGTAGTCAAAACACGTCTGGTCATCGATAACGAGTGTTGGCCGGCGGAAGACTCAACATCATAGACACGCTGGCGCAGTTTTTTATGAAAGCCTTTGTGGTAGTGGTACAAAAAATCATACCATTTGAAGATAGTTTATCGCAGTTTTTGTTCTACTGCTGTAGTACTGAAGGTCTAATAACGGTACATTTGAACGTGCGATTTCTGTCGAGATAACGAGTGTTGCAGGCGGGCAGGTCAACATCAGTAGACATGCTGGCGCAGTGTTTTTTAAAGACCTTTGGTAGTGCTACTAGAATCAACCTATTTGAAATTCTTTATCAACGTTTTAGTTCTACTGCTGTGTTACAGAAGTTTGCACTGAATAGACTCGAATGGCGTTTTTGTCGGGTTTCGGGTGTTGCCGGCGGGCAGATCAATATCATAGACACGCTGGCGCAGTGTTATTTTATAGCCTTTGGTAGTGCTACTATAAATCACACCATTTCAGACCGTTTATCTCAGTTTTGGTTCTACTGCTGTATGATTGAAAGTTCGAAAGTAGTCAAAAACACGTCTGGTCATCGGATAACGAGTGTTGCCGGCAGGAAGATCAACATCATAGACACGCTGGCGCAGTTTTTTATGAAAGCCTTTTGGTAGTGGTACTAAATCATTACCATTTGAGATAGTTTATCGCAGTTTTTGTTCTACTGCTGTAGTACTGAAGTCTAATAAGCGTACATTTGAACGTGCGTTTTCTGTCGGATAACGAGTGTTGCAGGCGGGCAGTTCAACCCTCATAGACCATGCTGGCGCAGTGTTTTTTTTAAAGACCTTTGGTAGTGCTACTAGAATCAACCTATTTGAAATTCTTTATCAACGGTTATTAGTTCCTACTGCTCTGTGTTACTGAAGTTTGCACTGAAGACTAGACTCGAAATGGCGTATTGGTTCGGGTTACGGGTGTTGCCGGCGGGCAGATCAATATCATAGACACGCTGGCGCAGTGTTTTTTTAAAGCCTTCTGTAGTGCTACTAAAATCACACCATTTCAGACCGTTTATCACAGTTTTGGTTCTACTGCTGTATGATTGAAAGTTCGAAAGTAGTCAAAAACACGTCTGGTCGTCGGATAACGAGTGTTGCCGCGGGAAGATCAACATCATAGACACGCTGTCGCAGTTTTTTATCAAAGCCTTTTGGTAGTGCTACTAAAATCACACCATTTGAGATTGTTTATTGCAGTTTTTGTTCTACTGCTGTAGTACTGAAGTCGAATAACGGTACATTTGAACGTGCGTTTTCTTTCGGATAACGAGTGTTGCCGGCGGGCAGTGTCACATCATAGACATGCTGGCGCAGTGTTTTTTAAAGACATTTGGTAGTGCTACTAGAATCAACCTATTTGAAATTCTTTATCAACGTTTTAGTTCTACTGCTGTGTTACTGAAGTTTGCACTGAACCAGAAACGAAATGGCATTTTGTGTCGGGTTTTGGGGTGTGCCGGCGGGCAGATCAATATCATAGACACGCTGCGCAGTGTTTTTTTAAAGCCTTTTGGAAGTGCTACTATAATCACACCATTTCAGACCGTTTATCACAGTTTTGGTTCTACTGCTGTATGATGAAAGTTCGAAAGTAGTCAAAAACACGTCTGGTCGTCGGATGACGAGTGTTGCTGCGGGCAGATCAACATCATAGACACTCTGGCGCAGTTTTTGATTAAGCCTTTCTTTGCTATTGCTACTAAATCACACCCATATAATATTTTATCTGCAGCTTTTGTTCTATATGCTGCGTAGTACTGAAGTCGAATAACGGTACAATTTGAACGTGCGTTTTTCTGTCGGATAACGAATGTGTGCCGGCGGGCAGGTCAACATCATAGACATGCTGGCGCACAGTGTTTTTTTAAAGACCTTTGCTAGTGCTACTAGATATCAACCTATTTGAAATTATTTATCACGTTTTAGTTCTACTGCTGGTTACTGATTTGCACTGAAATAGACTCGACATGGCGTTTTTGTCGGGTTTCGGGTGTTGACTGCGGGCGTGCAGATCAAATCCAAAGACAGCTGGCGCAGTGTTTTTTTTAAGCCTTTTGGTAAGTGCTACTATAATCACACCATTTTCAGATCGTTTATTCACAGTTTTGGTTCTACTGCTGTATGATTGAAAGTTCGAAAGTAGTCAAAAAACACGTCTGGTCGTCGGATGACGAGTGTTGCCGGCGGCAGATCACATCATAGACACGCTGGCGCAGTTTTTTATAAAAGCCTTTTGATACTGCTTCTAAAATCACACCATTTGAGATTGTTTATCGCAGCTTTTGTTCTACTGCTGTAGTGACTGAAGTCGAATAACGGTACAGTTGAACGTTCGTTATCTGTCGGATAACGAGTGTTTCCGGCGGCAGGTCAACATCATAGACATGCTGCGCAGTGTTTAAACAATCTCAAATGGTGTGATTTTTAGTAGCACTACCAAAAGGCTTCATAAAAAACTGCGCCAGCGTGTCTATGATATTGATCTGACCGCCGGCAACACCCGAAACCCGACAAAAACGCATTTCGAGTCTATTTCAGTGCAAACTTCAGTACACAGCAGTAGAACTAAAACGTTGATATAGATTTCAAATAGGTTGATTCTAGTAGCACTACCAAAGGTCTTTAATAAAACACTGCGCCAGCATGTCTATGATGTTGACCTGCCCGCCGGCAACATTCGTTATCCGACAGAAAACGCACGTTCAAAATGTACCGTTATTCGACTTCAGTACTACAGCAGTAGAACAAAAACTGCGATAAACAATCTCAAATGGTGTGATTTTAGTAGCAGTACCAAAAGGCTTTCATAAAAAACTGCGCCAGCGTGTCTGTGATGTTGATCTGCCCGCCGGCAACACTCGTCATCCGACGAGCAGACGTGTTTTTGACTACTTTCGAACTTTCAATCATACAGCAGTAGAACCAAAACTGTGATAAACGGTCTCAAATGGTGAGATTTTAGTAGCACTACCAAAAGGCTTTAAAAAAACACTGCGCCAGCGTGTCTATGATATTGATCTGACCGCCGGCAACACCCGAAACCCGACAAAAACGCCATTTCGAGTATATTTCAGTGCAAACTTTAGTAACACAGCAGTAGAACTAAAACGTTGATAAAGAATTTCAAATAGGTTGATTCTAGTAGCACTACCAAAGGTCTTTAAAAAAACACTGCGCCAGCATGTCTATGATGTTGACCTGCCCGCCGGCAACATTCGTTATCCGACAGAAAACGCACGTTCAAATGTACCGTTATTCGACTTCAGTACTACAGCAGTAGAACAAAAACTGCGATAAACAATCTCAAATGGTATGATTTTAGTAGCACTACCAAAAGGCTTTCATCAAAAACTGCGCCAGCGTGTCTATGATGTTGATCTGCCCGCCGGCAACACTCGTCATCCGACGACCAGACGTATTTTTGACTACTTTCGAACTTTCAATCATACAGCAGTAGAACCAAAACTGTGATAAACGGTCTCAAATGGTGAGATTTTAGTAGCACTACCAAAAGGCATTAAAAAAACACTGCGCCAGCGTGTCTATGATATTGATCTGACCGCCGGCAACACCCGAAACCCGACAAAAACGCCATTTCGAGTCTATTTCAGTGCAAACTTCAGTAACACAGCAGTAGAACTAAAACGTTGATAAAGAATTTCAAATAGGTTGATTCTAGTAGCACTACCAAAGGTCTTTGAAGAAACACTGCGCCAGCATGTCTATGATGTTGGCCTGCCCGCCGGCAACATTCGTTATCCGACAGAAAACGCACGTTCAAATGTACCGTTATTCGACTTCAGTACTACAGCAGTAGAACAAAAACTGCGATAAACAATCTCAAATGGTGTGATTTTAGTAGCACTACCAAAAGGCTTTCATAAAAAACTGCGCCAGCGTGTCTGTGATGTTGATCTGCCCGCCGGCAACACTCGTCATCCGACGACCAGACGTGTTTTTGACTACTTTCGAACTTTCAATCATACAGCAGTAGAACCAAAACTGTGATAAACGGTCTCAAATGGTGAGATTTTAGTAGCACTACCAAAAGGCTTTAAAAAAACACTGCGCCAGCGTGTCTATGATATTGATCTGACCGCCGGCAACACCCGAAACCCGACAAAAACGCCATTTCGAGTCTATTTCAGTGCAAACTTCAGGAACACAGCAGTATAACTAAAACGTTGATAAAGAATTTCAAATAGGTTGATTCTAGTAGCACTACCAAAGGTCTTTAAAGAAACACTGCGCCAGCATGTCTATGATGTTGACCTGCCCGCCGGCAACATTCGTTATCCGACAGAAAACGCACGTTCAAATGTACCGTTATTCGACTTCAGTACTACAGCAGTAGAACAAAAACTGCGATAAACAATCTCAAATGGTATGATTTTAGTAGCACTACCAAAAGGCTTTCATAAAAAACTGCGCCAGCGTGTCTATGATGTTGATCTGCCCGCCGGCAACACTCGTCATCCGACGATCAGACGTATTTTTGACTACTTTCGAACTTTCAATCATACAGCAGTAGAACCAAAACTGTGATAAACGGTCTCAAATGGTGAGATTTTAGTAGCACTACCAAAAGGCATTAAAAAAACACTGCGCCAGCGTGTCTATGATATTGATCTGACCGCCGGCAACACCCGAAACCCGACAAAAACGCCATTTCGAGTCTATTTCAGTGCAAACTTCAGTAACACAGCAGTAGAACTAAAACGTTGATAAAGAATTTCAAATAGGTTGATTCTAGTAGCACTACCAAAGGTCTTTAAAGAAACACTGCGCCAGCATGTCTATGATGTTGACCTGCCCGCCGGCAACATTCGTTATCCGACAGAAAACGCACGTTCAAATGTACCGTTATTCGACTTCAGTACTACAGCAGTAGAACAAAAACTGCGATAAACAATCTCAAATGGTGTGATTTTAGTAGCACTACCAAAAGGCTTTCATAAAAAACTGCGCCAGCGTGTCTGTGATGTTGATCTGCCCGCCGGCAACACTCGTCATCCGACGACCAGACGTGTTTTTGACTACTTTCGAACTTTATATCATACAGCAGTAGAACCAAAACTGTGATAAACGGTCTCAAATGGTGAGATTTTAGTAGCACTACCAAAAGGCTTTAAAAAAACACTGCGCCAGCGTGTCTATGATATTGATCTGACCGCCGGCAACACCCGAAACCCGACAAAAACGCCATTTCGAGTCTATTTCAGTGCAAACTTCAGTAACACAGCAGTAGAACTAAAACGTTGATAAAGAATTTCAAATAGGTTGATTCTAGTAGCACTACCAAAGGTCTTTAAAAAAACACTGCGCCAGAATGTCTATGATGTTGACCTGCCCGCCGGCAACATTCGTTATCCGACAGAAAACGCACGTTCAAATGTACCGTTATTCGACTTCAGTACTACAGCAGTAGAACAAAAACTGCGATAAACAATCTCAAATGGTATGATTTTAGTAGCACTACCAAAAGGCTTTCATAAAAAACTGCGCCAGCGTGTCTATGATGTTGATCTGCCCGCCGGCAACACTCGTCATCCGACGACCAGACGTATTTTTGACTACTTTCGAACTTTCAATCATACAGCAGTAGAACCAAAACTGTGATAAACGGTCTCAAATGGTGAGATTTTAGTAGCACTACCAAAAGGCATTAAAAAAACACTGCGCCAGCGTGTCTATGATATTGATCTGACCGCCGGCAACACCCGAAACCCGACAAAAACGCCATTTCGAGTCTATTTCAGTGCAAACTTCAGTAACACAGCAGTAGAACTAAAACGTTGATAAATAATTTCAAATAGGTTGATTCTAGTAGCACTACCAAAGGTCTTTAAAGAAACACTGCGCCAGCATGTCTATGATGTTGACCTGCCCGCCGGCAACATTCGTTATCCGACAGAAAACGCACGTTCAAATGTACCGTTATTCGACTTCAGTACTACAGCAGTAGAACAAAAACTGCGATAAACAATCTCAAATGGTATGATTTTAGTAGCACTACCAAAAGGCTTTCATAAAAAACTGCGCCAGCGTGTCTATGATGTTGATATGCCCGCCGGCAACACTCGTCATCCGACGACCAGACGTATTTATGACTACTTTCGCACTTTCAATCATACAGCAGTAGAACCAAAACTGTGATAAACGGTCTCAAATGGTGAGATTTTAGTAGCACTACCAAAAGGCTTTAAAAAACACTGCGCCAGCGTGTCTATGATATTGATCTAACCGCCGGCAACACCCGTAACCCGACAAAAACGCCATTTCGAGTCTATTTCAGTGCAAACTTCAGTAACACAGCAGTAGAACTAAAACGTTGATAAAGAATTTCAAATAGGTTGATTCTAGTAGCACTACTAAAGGTCTTTAAAAAAACACTGCGGCAGCATGCCCATGATGTTGACCTGCCCGCCGGCAACATTCGTTATCCGACAGAAAACGCACGTTCAAATGTACCGTTATTCGACTTCAGTACTACAGCAGTAGAACAAAAACTGCGATAAACAATCTCAAATGGTGTGATTTTAGTAGCACTACCAAAAGGCTTTTATAAAAAACTGCGCCAGCTTGTCTATGATGTTGATCTGCCCGCCGGCAATACTCGTCATCCGACGACCAGACGTGTTTTTGACTACTTTCGAACTTTCAATCATACAGCAGTAGAACCAAAACTGTGATAAACGGTCTCAAATGGTGAGATTTTAGTAGCACTACCAAAAGGCTTTAAAAAAACACTGCGCCAGCATGTCTATGATATTGATCTGCCCGCCGGCAACACTCGTTATCCGACAGAAAACGCACGTTCAAATGTACCGCTGTACAGACTTCAGTACTACAGCAGTATAACAAAAACTGCGATAAACAACCTCAAATAGTGTTATTTTAGTAGCACTACCAAAATGCTTTAAAAAAACTCTACGCCAGCGTGTCTATGTGGTTGATCTGCCCGCCGGCAACACCCGAAACCCGACGACCAGACGTGTTTTTGACTACTTTCGAACTTTCAATCATACAGCAGTAGAACCAAAATTGTGATGAACGTTCTGAAATGGTGTGATTTTAGTAGCACTACCAAAAGGCTTTAAAAACGCTGCGCCAGCCTGTCTATGATGTTGATCTGCCCGCCGGCAACACTCGTTATCCGACGACCAGACGTGTTTTACTACTTTCGAACTTTCAATCAAACAGCAGTAGCAGTAGCAGTAGCAAACATATGACGGTTGCGAAAGGGGTTGTCTGTTAAACATGATTGTGGGAAAGTAGAAAAAACATACTTCTGCGAAGAAAACCGATGATCATAATTATATCGTCGTTATTAAGATGATATTGACTCTACTGCTGGTACTGCTGGCAGTAGCTACTGCTACTGCTGCTACTGCTGGCAGTAGTTAGCAGTAGCAGTAGCAGTAGCAATAGCAGAAGCAAACATATGATGGTTGCGAAAGATGCGAAAGGGGTTGTCTGCTAATCATGATGGTGGGAAAGTAGAAACAACATACTTGCGCAAAGAAATATCATATATAGATGATCATATATCGTCGTAATTAAGATGACTATTGACTCTACTGCTTCTACTGCTGGCAGTAGCTACTGCTGGCAGTAGTTAGCAGTAGCAGTAGCAGTAGCAATAGCTGTAGGAAACATATGATTGTTGCGAAATATGCGAAAGGGGTTGTCTGCTAAACATGATGGTGGGAAAGTAGAAACAACATAATGCGCAAAGAAAAAAACGCGATGAATATACCTACTGAGATGATGTTCTACTGCTAGCAGTATCTACTGCTACTGCTGCTACTGCTGCTACTGCTGACAGTAACTACTGCTACTGCTGCTACTGCTGGCAGTAGCTACTGCTACTGCTGCTACTGCTGGCAGTAGTTAGCAGTAGCAGTAGCAATAGCAGTAGGAAACATATGATTGTTGCGAAATATGCGAAAGGGGTTGTCTGCTAAATATGACGGTGGGAAAGTAGAAACAACATAATGCGCAAAGAAAAAAACGCGATGAATATACCTACTGAGATGGTGTTCTACTGCTAGCAGTATCTACTGCTACTGCTGCTACTGCTGGCAGTAACTACTGCTACTGCTGCTACTGCTGGCAGTAACTACTGCTACTGCTGCTACTGCTGGCAGTAACAGCAGTAGCAGTAGCAGTAGCAGTAGCTACTGCTACTGCTGCTACTGCTACTGCCAACTTCACGTTCATAAACAATTACCCCTCATATACAAAGACATTCATTTTGCACAGTAATATACTGAAAGTAAAAGAAACGCAGGGTGCGTATTTCCGCTATATATTGTATGTTTAATATGCTACTGCTAATCGAATGGTACAGGGCGACATTAGGCCTGTCCTTTTAGAAAGAAGGTTTAAACAGCACTGAACACACCAATGGTTACCGCTTGAAAGTTTCATTATCGTCAGAATGCGCATTTGGCTCAAGCAGGTGAGCAAACTTAGGCTTTAAATGTTGCAATTACTTAACATTAAATACAGTACTGAACTGGCTTAATTTTTCAAAGAGGAACTTCAGCATTTATGAATTTCTTGTTACAACGTGTGCTGTGATTAAAACGTCTACAACATCACAGCTGTGTCCTTTCTCTAACTAACTGCACTTTTACTTTTTAACAAAACATCTTGGGATTTCCTTGGAATATATATGGAATTAAGTGTGCAGTATATGCAATATATAGCGGAAATACGCACCCTGCGTTTCTGTTTCCTTTCAATATATATGCTGACCTAGGTTACACACCAGGGATTTCTTAACCAGTTTACGACCGATTCCATTACAAATATATGGTGAGTTCAAAATGTATACCTGGGCAACACACTGTTCCTCACTGATTTGGCATTTGTTCATGAGTTGAAACATGTTCAGTTTGATTCTGAACTCCTCATCCCACACACTCCTCCCTCTTCACACCACTTCCCACCAAATTCAAATTCAAACACGTTTGTCTAGTTAGAAAAATATCAACAGTACCAGAGAAAACAATCTCATATAGGATTTGCCGAAACCCATGGTTGACCGGATAGTGTACGTCAATAAGGAATCTGATTTTTTTCTATTTTTATACAAAACAAAAGATTAAAGAAATGGACAATAATCGACGTGACTTCGCCAACACCCCAACCCCACCCCACCCCCACCCCCACCCACGCCATATGTAATGCTAGTTGTTTTTTCTACAGGTAATAGTACGTTCCATGCGACGTGGGAACCTGATCCCATGGTAATGGGCAAGGACGTCACCGTGAAAGGGGACTACACTTTCCGTGAGTGAATCGGCTCTTATCTCTATACTAGCATGTGCATTTGCTGTTTTTTGTATCTCTGTACTAGCACGTGTATTTGCTGTTTTTAGCGTTAAACAAAACCCCGTATTTTTTACCATCTAAGTTGAGTACACATTCCGCGAGTAAGTTCTTTTTCTTATATATTGTTTTTCTTATATATTGAGCGTTAACAAAATCTAACCATTTAAGAGGAATACACGTGTTTTGGTTTAGTTGATTCGTAATGTTGGCGTTACCTGGTTATAAAGAATAGACACCCATACGTGTACTCAACTGTTTACTCAGATATTTCCCGGACCGTATACATTTCTTAAAGCCGTGGATATTTGCACTCATAGTTTCTAAATTCTCGTTTAAAGGGACTGGAGGTGATTTGAAAGACGTATAGGCGTCAGTCCAAATAGGGATACAACCATACACATGTGTTTCAGTTTCATATTCAATGTATATATGCAATAAAGTAGGCCCCATGTTCCATTGTTAATGATATAGTATAGTTTGAATAACTAGACTACTCGGCTAGTGTTTGATGTATAATCATTCACATATTAATTCATACGATATTTAATGCTCTTATAAATTCTTGTTTTGTTATCGAAGTTCACTTTATTTTAATTATATATGTATGTAAACCTGTCAGCAATATGACACACTTTTAAAATAATATTTATGATTTAGCAACAAAAACAAGTGAAATCGTGATGACAAAAAAAAACATAAACAATATTTAAACCAAAGGTAACATGCGGCTTAATTTAATACATATGCACATTCCATATGAAACTGAAGCATACTATTTGTATTTTGACTGACACCAATCACTCTTCCATGTCGCCTCTAGTAACTTTAAGGAGGTTGGCTGGGAAAGGACGTAGCGATGAGAATTCATATTTAAAGCTTCTTTGGTATAATTTAGATTCAAAATTATCAAAAAAAGGCTAGGTCACCACACTTTTTTTCCCACTAGACGTCATTGAAGAAGGCACATACTTCTAACTTCAAAATTTCACTAAAAAGAGGGAAAATATAGTCATTGAACATTTTCACAATTGTTTTGATAACATTACGTTTATTGAAAAACAACAATTTTATTTTCGATTGCATATATACATATCTTTTAAATCATACAAAAATAGTTGTAATCCTCATTCGTCTTTTTACTTTGAAAAGCAAACATATCTGGACCGTACCCCACCCACTTTTGTTTTTACCGAAAAATTCATTCAAGATAAAAAACATTATGTTCTAATGATCAACTTTTTTTAAAACTTGTATATATCAAGGTCCTATGACATTTCCTTCAAAACAAGTAAAATAATATATAGGTCACCAGGCTTCTAATGATTTTTTCTTTAAATTACACCCATTTTGGCGTTATTTTGACATTTTCAATGTAAATTACTGTACACACAATATTGACATGGAGATCGAAAATAAAATTAGCTCAGTATCTACTTTTATATATGTATTCCACTACTGAAAAACAAAAATCTGATTTATTCTATAGCAAAAGGATAAATTCTACTCAGAGCTACCCATACCCCCTATTTTGGTGACAACAAAAGATGATCACAAATGACGGCAAAAATATGAAGGAAAAAAAATTGCTTAAAATTTGCTATGTTACCATTTTAAATCCTACATTATATCCATATCTACTAGAATGAAAAAAAATGAAACAATCCTGTTGTCAAATAAAACTATGATTTAAAAAATAAAATGTTTAGACTTGAAGATGTCAAAACTTGCCCAGCCAACATCCTTAATAAGGGATTCGTATTATATATTTAAAGATAAGGGATTCGTATTATATATTTAAAGACACATTTCCCAACTGAATGTAGTCGTTGAAAAATCATGGATAGCATGCGTTTTAACTGCTTACTTCTCGCTGACTGATTACCACGGAGACATTATATTGAGGCCCCATCACAGTTTTTTCTTTCCATTTACTATTACCTTAGTTTTGTAGTTTTTGATATAACATATATTGTAACTAAAACACTAGTAGTCCATGGGCCAGAACGATATCCGGTACCATTTTTGGTGGGCAAATTCTTACTATTGTCAATTTGGGGGCAATTTTATGGAGGTAAGGAAAATGCATTATAGCAATTTAAAAGTTACAGCTTTACATGATTTTAATGCGTTTTTAAACATAACCCCCTTGAAAAAAATGAAAATCACAGAATGTCATAAAATGTCACTCAAAAAGTTTTTTTTAATATTTTATGTATTTTCACTATTAATAATTATGTAAAACAGTTAACAGCCCCGAAATATGACAAGTACAATCAGTTTAAATGACACTGTTTTCTTTTTTTTAGCCAAAAATCTGAATTTTACATGTAAATTTACCCCACCCACTTTTAGAGATTTTATACTTAACTTACAGGTTTCCTGTTTGTTACATAAGCAATACACGTATGTGTTATTTTGAGACAATAAATCATATACTAAAAGAAAATAACAAGAATTCAAGTGTTTGAATACTTTTTTTAAGTAAGCGATGGATAAAAGAACCCATTGAAATTTAAACTGAGTGCAATATTAAGTGATATTTTGCGTTTATAAGCACATTACTTTGATATATATCACACTTTAAGTATTTTTTCGTATCTCAGTGACGAAATATTCTAACAACAGATAAAAGTATGTTCAGTTTATTAAATACTGTTCTGTTTTAGGGTCAATTAATGACTTTTCTTTGCTAAATTTGCATATCAAATTGCCCCACCCACTCAGGATTAAGATAAAAAACTATTCAAATGGACAAAGATGAAAATTGGTACCAGTTTTAGTGTCAAATGGAAACTATTAACATGTTCTGAGTAAATGTTAAGTTAAAAAATGGAAATGAAAAATGCATGACAATAAATTCTAAATTTCATTACTTAGTGGTATTATAGCTTTACTTGATTTCTAATGTGTTTTATACAGTGTACATATATAGGGTTAAAATACCGATTTTCCTCAAAAATTATATCTTCATTTATTAGCAGCGGTGAATATATGACTAGAGTTTAAGTGTAAAATGTCAGATTTCTTACAATTTCTTTATAAATAGTATTGTGGAAATTAAAAACCTTTGAAAATAAAAGGAATACTTTAATAAGTATTTGAAAAGTTACTTCCCTTGTTAATAAATTCACCGTTTATTATGCAGAGTAAAACTGTAAACAATTGCAGAAAATAACATGAAATAAAAAAAAGACAGCAAGCAAATAAGGTAAAGATGTTTCTTATTGAATTTCATAACTTTATCTTTTGTTTTTAACCCAAAGTGACCTCATAGTTTGCATATATCTGTTGTAAAGGTAAGTAAAAGCAGACCAACCTCATGAACATTAGCTAATGTCAATGACCTTGCAATGTTAGTATTTTAGTGTGGCAGAAAATGAAATCTAAAATAGCAGCTCTACCATATTAACAAAATTTAATCTCAGTCTAGTACAAACTGTGTTGTACTGGTATATATCTGGCAAAGAAATTAATCAGTGGTATATTATAGGGTAGGTCCTGCTCGATTTTTTTCATCCGAGGGAGACAACCACCTGAGGAAATTGTGAAAATGGTTATCTCTTGTGATTTCCTTTTAATGATTTTTTTTAACATATTATGCTTATGAAATATGATTAATCATTCATTGTGTTTCTTTTAAAATAAAAGTGTTTTTTATGATTTGATTTTACTGTTATTAGACTTTACAATAAAACGTACATAACAGAACATGTAATTCTCTGTGCAGACTACGCGAATGTTCCATCCAAGGAAAAGATGATATGAACTTTGATCATGAGGTAGATTTTGATGACGAATAAATTGAAGAGGAAGACGAAATATTTGAGTAAATGGGTGGGATAAAGTTTTTTTGAAGGATGTTGATGTGTCAGTTTGAGCATTATATGACGATATTAAATATAAAACCAAGTGTGTATACAAACGTTTATTTATACAATTATACACAACATGAATTGATGTGTTAATGATCTGCCATACTGATCAATGAACTTGTATGGAACGCCATGACTGTTTTAAGATGTTGCCGATTAATATATGCAGTGCATTTCCCTTTATGTGTGGTAGATCTTTCTTGATATGTAGTTTATTTTTAATAATATGTTTTAAATAAATCTTTATATGTGGTAGAAAAGTATTTATATGCAGTAGATTAATCAGTATATGCTATAGATAAGTCATTGTATGTAGTAGATAAACCATTATATGCTGTCCAGTTATTACTATATTCAGTAGTTTATCTAATATATATGAGGTCCTTTGAACATTCTATGAAGTAGGTTTGTATTTATATGCAGTGCTTCTGTTGACTTTATATATGGTATATATTTTAATATACGTGGTGGATACGTCTTTATATTCGGTGGTTTCAATTGCATTATATTCGGTACAAACGGCTTTATAAGTGGTGCATTTCTTATGATATGAAGTCCTTTTTCTGTTATATGCTGTGGTTTTTTCATTATGATGATGATGATGATGAGATCAATCAATTTTCATATGTTACGATTTATAGATTGCTTCACTGCGCATGTCCGGTTTCACTCAAACAAGCAACAGTCACAGGCCGATTTTTGAAACGGTAAATACGTAATAATACGTAAAGCGCATTCAATCACGATGATGACCAAACGTCTGATCTACGTTCTATAAAAAGATCTAGAAAAACAAAAATAATGTAATAACAAAACCCTCCGAACCCCACTACCTTCCCCACCCATTCCATTTTTTGTGCTCTTTTAGATATTTTAGAATGTTCGTACATGTGAAAATGCTGTAGGATAGAAGTAATAACTGGGAGAGTACACGTAAAAGCAAGTACGCACTTATAATTTATTTCACTCACATGGGTGGGGATGGGGTTGTAATGTTGGTACTGTACCGGTTCTGTCTTAAGTCAGTACCCCGGTGTAAATAGCGTTGGTCTAATTGGGCTCTGCATGCAATATCCGTTCCTAACCGTTACGGGTAAAAAGTATCAGGAAAGGAAGTGCAAAACCAGCAACAACAATTTTTAAATTATAATCAATAAATTTATTTAGATTGTACAATGAACTATATTTACTTGCAAAATACACATAAATTATATCAAATATTTCTAAAATCCGCTATTAGAATAAAGTCCAAAATTATTGGCACATGCCCCTTTAATCTAAATTGTACAGTGTCCCTTAAATCCAATTTTATGTTAAATCATATCAACATCATCATTATAAACACTCATTCATATGAAACATCACCCATTAAGGGTGGGGCGGGGTGAGGTGATGGGTGTGTCCGGTTTTCGAGTTTTTATTTGGTGAGTGGGATATTTTCGAAATTTTCCAGGGGACTGGGGTGTTGTAAACAAATATTTTCTATAGGAGGTGACTTTTAGGTAAACGAGGTAATGAGGTCGGCTGGTAGGGATTTTTTTAGGTGTGTTGGGTGGCGGTAAAGGAAAAAGGTCCAGGGAGGTATCTCCGAAATTTCAGAGATTTGTTTTATATAAAAATATCCATGGGGGTATTTGTAGATTTTCTAGTGGTTCGAGGTTTGAATAAACGCTCTTTTCAGGGTAGGTTTGTTTGAGGAAAAAAGTTTAAAGGGTATTTTGTTGACATTCTATGTGCGGGGTCTAAATCCAGAGGGTGGCGGTAGGGTGGTGGTAGTGCGAATAGTTTGGCTGGAACAGCACATTCCTTTCAAACAGGAGTTAATTTCTGTCAAATCCTCGGTGGGTTATCCCACCGCCGCCGCCCCATCCCCACCTCGCAATCCCTCATTTTAAAAGTAAAAATTCAAATAGGGTAATACAGTTATATTCTATTTTCTTTTTATAATCAATTAAAATAAATCAAACTTAGTATTTGCTATGTCAGTTGCAAAAGCATAGCTTCAATCTCAAATAAATACGCATACACATCTCCATACACATTCTATTAATACATGTAGTAGACACAGATAAATTGTATGACGTGTCTCACCCGATAATGTTTGACCAGTGACTGACTTCTAGTTTGATCACGTTTTGAGAGTGCTGACAGTCGTCAATTTAAGGCTGTGTAGCAATATAAATCCTAACATCTTAGAAAACGATACATAGATAGATTTGTTTCGGCAAAAATAAAGATGTACATACATGGTTAAACAAGAAATCCGCGGATTCACATGTCTCGCCTAACGAAGGTTTGTAAACATTTTAATTACTAAAAACAATGGAGCTTACAGTTTGCTGAGGCACTATGAGAAAATTATGTAAATGTAACAATTAAAGTTACCGGGTATCTGCCATTTGCTTGGATGGTGAAGGTCACAGCCACATTTCCTTTTGACACGTTGTGATGTATTACCCAAGAAACAACTATAAGCGAAGTTTGAAAGGTTTAATGTATAAAGTTTGAGAGAAAGTGACCTAAACGCAAATGTTGAAGGTAAACATTATTAAGTTACCTGTCAATTGCTTGGAGGGTCGAGGTCAAATGCACATTTCTTTGTCAAGTTGCATTGTACCACTTGAAATGTCTTAGTGCATACAGTTTGTGAAAAAGTGAGCTAAACGCAAAAGTTGAAGGTAAAAATTATAAGGTTATCTGCCCTTTGCTTGGAGGGTCAAGGTCGCATCTACATTTACTTTGTCACGCTGCGATGTATCACCCAAGATACAACTAAAAACAAAGTTTAAAAGGTGTAGTGCATACAGTTTGCAAGAAAGTGACCTAAACGCAAAATAATATTGAAGGTAAAAATTATAAGGTTATCTGCCCCTTTATTGGAGGGTCAAGGTCACATCCACATTTGCTTTGTCACTTTGCAATGTACCACTCAATATACAGCTATAAGCTACGTTTGAAAGGTCTAGTGCATACAGTTCGTGAAAAAGTGACCTCAACGCAAAAGTTGATGGTAAAACTTATTAAGTTATCTGCCCCTTGCTTGGAGGGTCAAGGTCACATCCACATTTGCTTTTGTCACGTTGCAATATACCACCCAAGATACAACTAAAAGCAAAGTTTGAAAGGTCTAGTGCATACAGTTTGTGAAAAAGTGACCTAAACGCAAAAGTTGAATGTAAAAACATACAAAACATGGTTATTCATTTTATATTTCACAGAAAAAAATATGCGGAAGTATTTTATGTTAATAGCTGTAAAAATAATAAAATGGCAAAACAGGTTTCAAAATGTACGGTCGAATTTAAAGAAGTACAAAACACCCCCATTCTTTTGTAAAAGTTGCATAAAAGAAATGTCATTGTAATAGTAATAACTGACAAGGTATTCAGATTAAAGTAAATTGGTTAAAATAATGAAATTGGAAATATTTTATAATGTATAGAAACATCTGTCATTTACATCAAAAGGAAATGTTTTTTGTGAAGAAAACAACTTCAATTTACCCCACCCACTTTATATATGTAATTCTAGTATAATTTGATGTTTAATTGTGCTTAAAGATGTTAAAAAATAAAAATAAGAATCAATTGCATCTGTAATTTAATTTGTTTAACAGAAGAATATAAATCAAATGAATTAGTGATACACATTTACACTTACTTGAGCTTTCTTATTATAAGTTGGGTGGGTGGGGTAATTACACAGCTAGGTAAAATTACTTTTTTAAACAGCCAATATGTTTATATAGAATAAATACATATTATATTGTTAATCATGTTCTACCTAGAATAAATATATAAATCAAATATACCACTTATATACATGTATACACTGGAATGATCCTATATAAATATTATTGTGTAAATATGGAAATTGGTAGTGTCATGCCATCATCAATATATCCATGTTACCTAAAGCAAATATCCCAAAATGGTTTTATTAAAGTATTCCTTTTATTTTCACAGGTTCTTAATTTCCACAATACTATTTATAAAGAAATTGTAAGAAATCTGACATTTTACACTTAAACTCTAGTCATATATACACAGTTGCTTATACATGAAGACATAATTTTTGAGGAAAGTTGGTATTTTACCCCTATACATGTACACTTATAAAACACATTTGAAATCAAGTAAAGCTGTAATACCACTAAGTAATGAAATTTAGAATTTATTGTCATGCATTTTTAATTTCCATTTACCTGAACATTTACTCAGAACATGATAATAGTTTCCATTTGACACTAAAACTGGTATCAGTGTTTACCTTTGTCCGTTTGAATAATTTTTGATCTTAATCCTAAGTGGGTGGGGCAATTTGATATGCAAATTCAACAAAGAATAGTCATTAATTGACCATAAAGCAGAACAGTATTTAATAAACTGAAAATACTTTTATCTGTTGTTAAAACATTTGATTACTGAGACACGAAAAAATACTACAAGTGTGATATATGTCAAAGTAATATCTTATAAATGCCAAAATATCACTTAATATTGCACTCATTTTAGAATTCAATGGGTTCTTTTATCCATCGCTTACTTAAAGAATGTATTACAAACACTTGATTTTTTGTTATTTTCTTTTAGTATATATTTTATTGTCTCAAAATAACACATATGTGTATTGCTTATGTAACAAACAGAAAATCTGTAAGTTAAGTATAAAGTCTCTAAAAGTGGGTGGGGTAAATTTACATGTAAAATTCAGATTTTTGGCTAAAAAGAAGAAAATAAGGTCATTTAAACTGATTGTACTTGTCATATTTCGGGGCTGTTAACTGTTTTACATAATTATAAATAGTGAAAATACAGAAATTATTAAATATAACTTTTTGAGTCACATTTTATGACATTCTCTGATTTTCATTTTTTTCAAGGGGTTATGTTTAAAAACGCATTAAAAATCATGTAAAGCTGTAACTTTACCTCCATAAAATTGCCCCCAAATTGACAATAGTAAGAATTTGCCCACCAAAATGGTACCGGATTGTCAATTTTGGGGTTCTGGCCTAAGGTCTATAGATTGTTTATTATGGGGGAGCATATAGTCGCCGCTTTTTCCGTGCGTCCGTGCGTCACACTTTTTGTCCGGAGCATAACTAAAAAAATATTACTTGCTTGCGGAACGTCGGTGGTTCTACTGAGGGCTGGCGTGGCGCAGTCGGTAGCGCGGCGGATTTGTAACCGGAGGCCCCGGGTTCAATCCTCCGTGGTGCCACTGAGTTTCATCGGTGTGTTCTTGGGCAAGACACTTTCCCTTAGCCTCGTCCGTCGGATGGGGACGTAAACTGGGCGGTCCCGTGTATCGGTCTATCCTCCGAGCACGTTAAAGAACCATAGGAATATTTTCGATAATAAGAGTAGGGCACGGTTCCCGGATTCCTATGTATCCTTCCCCTCTCTCTGGGAGGGCTCTAAATAACCTATACTGTGTTGATGAGCCGTTAAACAACATTCAATTCTACTCAGGTGCGCGCCCGTGCACGAAAAAATGCCTTCCAGGGTCTTCCTCCACCAATAAAAAGCTGCAATGTCGCCAAATAACCTTAGCTGTTGGTGCAACTATAAAATCCAGTTTAATGAATTCATACAAGCTTTGGTTGAATTCCGACAAGCGGCGACGAAGGACGACGGACGGACGAAGAGTGATTCCAAAGCATCACAGGTGATCAAAAACACTGACAGATGACAACGATTTTTGAATTTTAAAGTCCCGATGAGTTTCTTGCATTTGAGATTTACTAAAACATGGCAGAGAAGTAGCTGATAATAGAGTATATTGCCCTAAAAATACAAAAACTATTAATTGTTGACACGGGTCTTTAAGAAAATCCATCTATACATAGTTGTTTTAACATATATATACAAGTGCACATAAAATGCAAAACGGTTATAAATTTTACTACATTATTATACACTCTTTATGGGACGGGCCTCATCCTTTGACAAAAAATAATAATCTCAATTTCCTTGTGCAAATGTATTTCTAACAGTGATTTACAGTTACATATAGAAATCCCGCCCCCCCCCCCCCCCCCACCACACACACACACCCCCCCCCCCACCCCCACACACACCCATACACACAAATACAATAGGCCCGAAATGTGTCTTTAAAGACATATTTCGAGCCTATTGTATTTGTGGGGTGGGGGAGAGAATTTCTACAGGTAACTGTAAATCACTGTTAGCCATACAATTTCATGAGCAAAGTGTGATATTCAATTTTACTTCAGTCTGTGAGGCCCACCCAATAAAGCATTTGTGATCAGTACACATAATAACACATTAAAGAATGTTGTATATTTATTGTGTTGTGCTCTGATTTTTGGTCTAAAAACAATTAAGAAATACCAGATAAGTTTTGTATTCAAAAATTATAAACACATATCTTTTCATTAAAGTAAATTACAAAGTGTTGTTAAGCTATTCTTACCCTCAATATAGCAATGCTATACAGATAAAAAACTAAGTTATATACCTGAGTTGATCAGCCATGAAGCGTGCTGGCTGTAAATATTTAAGCTTCCCATGCTTTTTCACTGACCAAGTAGCGTTGGGAAATGTGTCTTTAAGTATAAATCATTGATTTCTCCATTCAGATGCTTATTTGAGAAGAAAAAAAATACGATCTCTCCCGTTTTCCCTCCTCCCTCTCCAAATAATGTATTGTTGATTACTTCAGCCATGGACTTCACGGAAGGAACCCTCATCGTTAGAATCGGTAAATTCCCGCCAGATAAGAGTCCCGTGCTGTGCAGACGAATTAGCAAAAATGGATGTAACAAAGGAAGTAAGATTTTCGGTCAAGGCTTAGTCAAAGTCTTCAAATAAGATGTGGTTGAGGTGTAAGAAAAAAGTGCATTAAAGAGACACACGGGAATCTTGATGTTTTAAAAACGCGTTAGTTTTTCTAATTATTAGAAAAGAGTAAACATATTTTGCAAGATTACGAGCTGCTGATAATATTGCACCACTAATATATTTAAACATTTGGCAGACTAACGAAGAAAAACTGAAACTCATGTTTTTTTTAAATTATATGCAAGCAAGTTTAAAGACAAAGGTATACTGGATTAATAAAACGAGGTGCTAATTTTAATGATTGATAAACACTGCAAGATTGCCGTGTGTCCCTTCAACACCTTAGCTGTGCGTTTAACCATTTCGCTGCCACAGTCGATGAAATTGATGTTTAAGTGTCAGACCATTGTAAACCAATAACAACCTGCATTTACGTGCAGGCTGATCTGGGTTTACACCGTTCGTCACTACAACACGTTATATATACATGTAGATGTATACCAGAAGATTTAAATTCAAATTTTCGCAGACAACATTTGAAACTTGGCGGCGAAAGCGTTAACCCTAATACTGGCCAATTGCATGAGAGTATAAGCATATTTACCCCGCGTTTCTGGTGTCTGTTCTGTCTGTGATGCTTAACAAGACTTCCGCAGCAGCAACTTGAGTGTCTCCTTAGGTACTTCCAAACTAAACGTTGAAAATAAATAGCAACTATTTTAATTGATGGAAGACAACATAATGCTTCGAAAAGGCAGGGTTTTTATACATACATATATATATATATATAAACCCTGAGGCCCTCCCAGTGGGGTCCATGCTCACTTTTCCCATGACAATATGACCCAGTGTTCCCCAAATATATTTTGCTTTGTTTCCCAAAAATATTTTTCCAGGGTTTCCTTGTTCCCCAGAAATACTTGCAAATGTTCCCGAAAATTACTTCATTGTTTTCACATAGATTTGTTCTGAACATGTGTTTGTCATATTTTCTCTTCAATGTTAATAAGTACTGAGCATTTAGTCATCTTAGCAGAAAACATCTTCCATTACTCTGCTCTTCTTTCCTCGTGTAGACTTTCTGATGATATTTTCATCAACTTCCTCTCTTGCCACTCTCTGCTAAAGTAAATATTTCAATGGCAATGCTAATTTGTTATTGAATCACAATGAACTCCTCATCTTCTAGCTCAGTTTGATTGTTGTGTACAACACATTTTTTCAAGCTTCCAATTATATATTTCATACAAACGGCCACTTCATCGCTTCCTTAAAATACAACGGATTGAATGGGTATTGAGAGTATCTTATGCCTTTTGCTTTTTTCATACCCGAGGTAACACTTTCTTTGAGCATAATGATGCCTACTCCGTTCAATATATTCAAAAATATTAAGTCACTTGCATCAGACACAACCTCAGGTAATTGTTCAGCTTGAATTGTGTTCGGCTTGAATTTGTTGTACTTCCCCGACCGACTTTACTGAAGTCAACTGGTTTACACACAGTAGGTTCTGAAGCACACACATTAATTGGCAGACTTGGATTGTCTTTTCACACTCAAACATCTCGTCGTATTTTGTGGAACTCCAAGACGATATGTTGCTCTCCAGTCTCTCATCTCTTGCTTCTGCTCTTTGATCAGATGCACATATTTAGGAGCGTTCATTTTGGGCAGATCAACATATTTGACCTCGGACATCAATTTGGGGTAATATGACTTCGAACTTGTGAAGTAGCAGATTTTGTTTTGAACCTTTGCTTTAAATTCTCCTTTATTGCTCTACACAATCTCAAGCTGCATTGGCAGATCTGAAGACATAGCTCTCATCTCTGAAAACTGTTTTTTCTACGAATAATGTTAACATACACTTCTTGAAGATTTCAAACAGTCTAGGTGATACATTGGCACCGGAAAAGTAAGCTCTTGGTGTCACACAGGGAGTCCAAAATACGTTTTTCGTCATCAATTACAACAGTTGATACAGTTCCCTGACGACCTTGCGGTGTCGCTGTTGTTTTCAAGGTATGTTTTCACTTTGTCAACGCACTGACAGTCAAAGTCCTGCAGTCTTCCAATAGCTGTACCTAGACTATTAATAATACTAATATACAATGGTTTCTGTTATCTGAGTGGAGATCAAATGTCAAGCTAACTTTGGGAGATTTAACCAGTCCACTAACATTTATCATTCTGAGGGCACCAGTAGCGATATCTACAACGAACATTGTTTTTCTATCTACTCATAATCCTGCAGGTTGGGAAAATTGGGCATACTTTTCATCTCTCTGGTCTCTGCCATTTCCAATATAGTAGCTGCATTCTGCTGTTGTAGGACTGAGCAACTTTATTGAATAGTCATCTGTGTCACTAAATACTAAATCTGTCTTGTAGAAAAAGCCAAACTGTGTACCCTGACACAGTCGTTTCCATTTGATATACTAGTAACCGGTTCTACTGTTTCACATTCCCAGTTGACTTTAAGTATGTCCCCATCTTTATCATGAGAAGCAACATACAGAGATCAGTCATTCCTGAAAGCTAATCCATACAACAAACAATATTTTGTTTCTAGCCTTTTGAGCAGTGTCCCGGATAACTGTATAAGATCTGAGTGAATTTCAAGCATGTGAATGTCTCTCCCCCCACCCCCAGCATATAAAACACCACGATTCACTGTCACTCATATAGGGCAATTTAATGATTCCATTTCAGCTGTAACACTAGCTGAGTAATGACTAGCTCAAACTTTGTTGACCCTCCCTGTTGCAATATCAGAAATGAAAATATTACCAAGAGGTCCCATAGCAACACCAAGTGGACTTTTTAAAACTCCCTTTTTATTTTCCTCTGTGAGTCTATGTTTTTATGGAACAACGGTATGTGTCATTAATTTGACATTTTCCTCTATGATTGTTGTAACTGCAGCATCAGAAATTTAAAGAATGGAGGCAACGTCTTCTCTATCCCGGTTTCTTACAGCGCTCAAAAGAATCTTTCTTGAATACTGGAATGCAAACCTGGGTCATTTCGTAACTCTCTTAATCTCACCAAATGTGTTCTGAAATCGAAACCAGTTGCTGAAACTCTGTCTTTTTCTCTTAGCAACATGCACCACATAGGTACAGCTGCAGATGTGCTTAAATGTTGTTTTTTACCTTCACGTTTTAGGTGTTTGTTTTTTGCATTAAAACTAGATATTATATTTTTATTTCCTGTAAACTCATGTTCCCCAGTTCCCTAAAATTATGCCAATGGTCCCTGAAAATAACGGACAATGTTCCTTGTTCCTAAAAATAAATGACCATGTTCCCTTTTTCCCAAAATCCCTGGATAGGGTAATATAGAAGTCAGTACAAGCTGTAGATAAGTACTAGAGTTTGTATCGAAATACTCGACATTTAATGTGGAATATCATTAAGCGAAAACAATCATGCACACATTATGCTCCATTATTTCAGATACCATCCAGTTAGATTCACATCTTATCGTGCCAGAGTTGCCTGTAAAGGTTAGTCTTAAATCATACCTGAGTTGTCTGTTGCGGTTAAGAATATTATATCGTATCATAGTTGCCTGTTAAGGTATTTATTATATAATATCAGATTTGCCTGTAAAGGTTGAGTCTTATCTCATACCGTAGTTGTGTGTTAAGGTTAAATATTATATTATATCAGATTTGCCTGTAAAGGTTGAGTCTTATCTCATACCGTAGTTGTGTGTTAAGTTAAATATTATATTGTATCAGATTTGCCTGTACAGGTTGAGTCTTATCTCATACCGTAGTTGTATGTTAAGGTTAAATATTATATTGTATCAGATTTGCCTGTAAAGGTTGAGTCTTATCTCATACCATAGTTGCATGTAAAGGTATATCGTACCAGAGTTTCCTGTAAAGGTTAGTCTTATATCGTATCAGAGTTGCCTGTCATGGGTAGATCTTATATCGTATCAGAGTTGCCTATCAAGGTTAGATCTGATATCGCACGAGAGTTGCCTGTACATATTAGTTTTATATCGTATGTTTAATCTTATATCGTATCAGAGTTGCCTGTCATAGTAAGATCTTATATCGTATCAGAGTTGCCTGTCAAGGTTAGATCTTATATCATACCACAGTTGCCTGTAAAGGTTACTCTTATATCGTATCAGTGTTGCCTGTAACGGTTAAATATTATATCATACCACATTTGCCTGTAAAGGTTACTCTTATATCGTACCAGAGTTGCCTGTAACGGTTAAATCTTATATCGCACCAGAGTTGCCTGTAAAGGTTAAATCTGATATCATACCACAGTTGCCTGTAAAGGTTACTCTTATATCGTACCAGAGTTGCCTGTAAAGGTTACTCTTATATCGTATCAGAGTTGCCTGTAAAGGTTACTCTTATATCGTACCAGAGTTGCCTCTAAATGTTAAATCTGATATCATACCACAGTTGCCTGTAAAGGTTACTCTTATATCGTACCAGAGTTGCCTGTAAAGGTTACTCTTATATCATATCAGAGTTGCCTGTAAAGGTTAGTCTTATATTGTATCAGAGCTGCCTGTAATGTTTAAATCTTATATCATACCACAGTTGCCTGTAAAGGTTTCTCTTATATCGTACCAGAGTTGCCTGTAACGGTTAAATCTTATATCGTACCAGAGTTGCCTGTAAACGTTAAATATTATATCATACCACAGTTGCCTGTAAAGGTTACTCTTATATCGTATCAGTGTTGCCTGTAACGGTTAAATATTATATCATACCACAGTTGCCTGTAAAGGTTACTCTTATATCATACCACAGTTGCATGTCAAGGTTACTCTTATATCGTATCAGAGTTGCCTGTAAAAGTTAAATCTGATATCATACCACAGTTGCCTGTAAAGGTTACTCTTATATCGTATCAGAGTTGCCTGTAAAGGTTAAATCTTATATCATAGCAGAGCTGCCTGCAAAGGTTACTCTTATATTGTATCAGAGTTGCCTGTAAAGGTTACTCTTATATGGTATCAGAGTTGCCTGTAACGGTTAAATCTTATATCGTACCAGAGTTGCCTGTAAAGGTTAAATCTTATATCATACCACAGTTGCCTGCAAATGTTACTCTTATGTCGTATCAGAGTTGCCTGTAAAGGTTAAATCTTATATCATACCACTGTTGCCTGTAAAGGTTACTCTTATATCGTATCAGAGTTGCCTGTCAAGGTTAAATCTTATGTCATACCACAGTTGCCTACCACAGTTGCCTGTAAAGGTTACTCTTATATCGTATCAGAGTTGCCTGAAGGTTACTCTTATATCGTATCAGAGCTGCCTGTAAAGGTTAAATCTTATATCATACCAGAGCTGCCTGCAAAGGTTACTCTTATATCGTATCAGAGTTGCCTGTAAAGGTTACTCTTATATCGTATCAGAGTTGCCTGAAACGGTTAAATCTTATATAGTACCAGAGTTGCCTGTAAAGGTTAAATCGTATATCATACCACAGTTGCCTGTAAAGGTTACTCTTTTATCGTATCAGAGTTGCCTGTAACGGTTAAATCTTATATCATACCACAGTTGCATGTAAAGATTACTCTTATATCATACCACAGTTGCCTGTAAAGGTTACTCTTATATCGTATCGGAGCTGCCTGTAAAGGTTAAATCTTATATCATACCACAGTTGCCTGTCAAGGTTACTCTTATATCGTATCAGAGTTGCCTGTAAAGGTTACTCTTATATCGTATCAGAGTTGCCTGTAACGGTTAAATCTTATATCGTACCAGAGTTGCCTGTAAAAGTTAAATCTTATATCATACCACAGTTGCCTGTAAAGGTTACTCTTATATCGTACCAGAGTTGCCTGTAACGGTTAAATCTTATATCGTACCAGAGTTGCCTGTAAAGGTTAAATCTTATGTCATACCACAGTTGCCTGTAAAGGTTACTCTTATATCGTAACAGAGTAGCCTGTAAAGGTTAAATCTTATATCGCACGAGAGTTGCCAATAAAGGTTAAATATGTTATCGTATCAGAGTTGTACGATTTAACCTTTACAGGCAACTCTGGCACGATATAATATTTAATCTTTACATTCTTATATCGTATCAGAGTTGCCTGTAAAGGTTAGTTTTATATCGTATCAGAGTTACCTGTAAAGGTTAGTCTTATATCGTATCAGAGTTGCCTGTAACGGTTAAATGTTATATCGTATCAGAGTTGCCTGTAACGGTTAAATCTTATATCGTACCAGAATTGCCTGTAAAGGTTAAACCTTGTATCGTACCAGAGTTGTAAGATTTAACCTTTATAGGCAACTCTGGTACGATATAAGACTAACCTTTACATGCAACTCTAGTACGATATAAGATTTAACATTTACTTGCAACTATGATACGATATAAGATGTAACCTTAACAAGCAACTCTGGTACGATATAATATTTAACCTTTACAGGCACCTCTCGTAACTCTGCTTGCTAAGGTTGATTCTTATCTCATACCATAGTTGCATGTACATGTTAAATTTAAAATCATACCCGAGTTGCCTGTCGGGTAGATCTTATATCGTATCAGAGTTGCCTGTAATGGTTAAATCTTATATCATACCACAGTTGCCTGTAAAGGTTACTCTTATATCGTATCAGAGTTGCCTTTCAAGGTTAATTATATCGTATCAGAGTTGCCTGTAAAGGTTAGTCTTGTATCGTATCAGAGTTGCCTTTCAAGGTTAAAT
The DNA here is from genome assembly GCA_037043455.1 of Cyrtodaria siliqua. NCBI lineage: Eukaryota > Metazoa > Mollusca > Bivalvia > Adapedonta > Hiatellidae > Cyrtodaria > Cyrtodaria siliqua. Next base: position 94,029 of record JAWPHD010007990.1, on the reverse strand, counting down.
CGTATATCGTACCAGAGTAGCCTGTAAAGGTTAAATCTTTTATCGCTCTATATTCCCGCAAGTCCAACCCTGTATATGCACAAACCGACATGTGTTTTTTTTTATATAAATACAATTATTATCATTTATGTTTTGCAGATGGACAATGTAGAACTTAAGGGAGAAGTCGTGGACAAGCAAGGAAACCAATTCATCTGCGTCACGGCCATTGTCAGCATCATTCCTTAATGTAAAGGCACAACACTGCCAAATAACGCATGTTGTACATATCCACTGTATCGTGTACAAGCCAACCAGTTACATGTGAATAACATGAGTTGACCATATGCAATTTCTTTATAAAAGTCTAAAGTGATCCGGCAACATTTCAGAACTTGTATTTGTCCTCGTTACCGCCGTTTTAAATTAAAATATGAGTTACAAACTTAGCCGAAACGTTTAGCTTATAAAACACAAAATAATTACCTTGTCAAACATTACACGACTACAATTATTGAATGTTTTATAAATAGAAACAAGATGTTTTGACGGAATTCAATAGCGGTACCAAATAAAAGTACCACTTCTTGGTTTCAACGCCAAGCCTACACCAAAATTACACTTGCAGGTAAAACGAACGCTTTACCGATTGAGCTACACCGGACAGTGATAAAATAAACGTAAATATTTCGGTCCGGGCGATGTAAACAAACGATAAATATAATCTTTTTGTTTTGTCAAATTAACGAATGTATTACTACATGTACATATTTATGTGGGTCTATTCTCATGTTTGCATTTCACTTGTTTGCATTTCACTGAATAAAAATCAGACCGTTATTTACTTATGCTCAATGTGCTTTACTCGCGGACAATGTCTCTTTAACGTATGTTCAACTACTTTATTTTAATTGTGTTTTCCTAAATGTCGAAGACCAGCAGAGCTTATGGGATGATGTGTTGTCTGTCGTCCGTCGTCCGTCTGTCGTCTGTTAACTTGTTCTCGTTAAGACGATCGGGCCTTAATTTTGTATCCAATCTTTACCAAACTTTAACAGGTTGTTAATATCAATGAAAGCTCGGACAAGTTCGAAAACCAGCCAGATCGGACCAGTATCGGCGGAGTTATTGCCCTTGATTTAGTTAAAAATGCTAAATTTTGCCTCTTTAAGACGATAGGGCCTTCATCTGTCACTAGATCTTTACCAAACTTTACCAGATTGTTACTATCAATGAAAGCTCGGCCAAGTTCGAAAACCAGTCAGATCGAACCATTAACGGCGGAGTTATGGCCCTTGATTTAGTTCAAAATGCTATATTTTGCCGCGTTAAGAAGATAGGGCCTTCATTTTTCATCCTATCTTTACCAAACTTTACCACATTGTTAATATCAATAAAAGCTCGGACAAGTTCGAAAACCAGCCATATCGGACTAGTAACAGCGGAGTTATGGCCCTTGATTTAATTAAAAATGCTATATTTTGCCTCGTTAAGACGATAGGGGCTTCATGGTTCATCCGATCTTTTCCAAAATTTTATCAGATTGTTAATATCAATGAAAGCTCGGACAAGTTCGAAAACCATTCATATCGGAGTAGAAACAGCGGAGTTATGGCCCTTGATTTAGTTCAAAATGCTATATTTTGCCTCGTTAAGACGATAGGGGCTTCATTGTTCATCCGATCTTTACCAATTTTTATCAGATTGTTAATATCAATGAAAGCCCGGATAAGTTCGAAAACCATCCATATCGGACCAGTAACAGCGGAGTTAATGCCCTTGATTTAGTTCAAAATGCTATATTTTGCCTCGTTAAGACGATAGGGCCTTCATTTTTCATCCGATCTTTACCGAACTTTATCAGATTGTTAATGTCAATGAAAGCTCGGTCAAAATCGAAAACTAGCCAGATCGGACCAGTAATAGCGGAGTTATGGCCCTTGATTTTGTTAAAACTGCTATAATTTGCCTCGTCATACGATAGGGTCTTCATTTTGCATCTGATCTTTATCAAACTTTACCAGATTTTATGACTTTCTTTTTTTATATAATTTTTTTTTTGAATTTTTTCTTTTTGAATTTATTTGTTTTGAATTTTTTTTGTTGAATTTTTTGATTATTTGATTTTAGTTTTTTTTAGCTCTATGTTGGACCAGTCGGACCAGTAACAGAGGAGTTATGGCTCTTGATTTAGTTATGCTATTAAAAATGCTATATTTTGCCTCGTTAATACAGTAGGGCCTTCATTTTTCATCTGAACTTTACAAACTTTACCAGATTCTTTAGTTATGGCCCTTGATTTAGTCAAAAAGCTATTTTTTGCCCGAAACTTTCAAAAAAAGTAAATGGCAGTCACTCGCTTCATTGGTGTAACAAGAGCCATGTTAGCCAGTATAGCGTCCACTTGTTTAAGTGTGCCATTATCGAAAATTTTACTGTCCTTTTGCTTTTTTTAAGTTTGATTTTATTATTTAACAAGTGTTGCTTTAACCAACTATATTAACTTTTGACATGGATATGAAATGCAGAATATTAAAGATTAAGTAATTATTATTGTTCTTTTTTTGTGGTCCTTAAATTATCTTGAGGAATACATATAGGCTATGTATTATTAACACATCACATGGGTTACATCTGATGAAACGACTTTGTTGATTTGGCAGTTTAACTGTGGTGTACAATATGCACAGTTAAGTTTAAACATAGTTTATCTTAACATGTACATGTACATGGAACTTTTATTTATTTCAACATTACAACAATATGTATATTTTGGTTAAAGATGAATGGCCACCCTTTTTGTAGTATTATCAATTAACAAATTTAACTCTTAAACATCATATGAACATTTCTTGATAGTCCCGGAGAGAAACATATATTTAAATCCGCTACTAAGTTGTACGTAAAAATAAGAATTATTTGCATGACGTAGATACTACTTTTACCACTGCGTGACTGCATGGGAAAATGAGGTAAATCTGAATTGTATAGCTGCACAACTATTGCCAGATAATTGATAAATACATTTACCTGTGGTTTAAATTTTTCTACGTCAACAAATAAAAACCTTATTCTCGCTTTTCACAGATATTGAAATGTGTGAATTGTAAATATCTAGTGTTGTGTATTGATTTCGATTTAAATAAACATAAACATGTTCATGAAACAAAACATGGCCGGAGAACTTTAAGTACATGTTAGTAGCGTTAAAACGCCATGTTTACAAAAGATGTAAGACGTGCTTCTGGTTGTTTCCGTGACTTAACATGTATAGCATATATATACAAATTAAAGTATCATTTATTTGGTTCAGTTATTTAATACAAATATTTGTTGTTTTCGCATTCGTGAAATATAAAGTTTTCACACTTCTCTATGAAATAAAATCTGTTATTCATGACAAAACAACAAATTTTATTTTTATTTTATGCTTTATAATCAATTCTTGCAATTTTTATTAAGGCATAAACATTTTACAATATCCATCGCCATCAGCACTGAGGCGGTAATACAAGACATACTAAATACAAATACACACATATATTAAAACATGTTCTGGAGAAGAGCCCGAGAAATATTTGGGGTATGGGTAAACAGTTTTAAGGATAAACACGTATATATATTGATTAACAATAGTTGTCCAATTCTTATCACATTAAATGTATTATTAGTAACTCCTGTACAGGCCAAAATGATAATTATGCTTTGATATGAATTATTGAATGTTATATGTTAATGTGCAATAATATCGTCTCCTATAATTCTTTTAGAAGGGTGTTTACAATTTATGTTTTATGTATGAAATAATGTATATATGTATGCAAATTTGATTGTAAACAATGAGACGCAAATAAACTATTAAACTATATATTATTGAAAGTAATTAAAGCATACATATTGTTCACACTTCACTGGTATAGCTCGAAACACTAATAAATATTATGTAAAGTACATGATCCAGTTATGACCTATATAGATAACTCTATGGTGTGATTGCACGAGCTTCACGAAAACCAATACCATAATACATATTTGCATTGTAAACATAAGACATTGTGAAAACAGTGTTGGGTTGTTGGGTACTACATTATTAGAACAGTTATACAATACAATATATTAATAATAAAACACACACAAGAACTGCACATGCACATGCTTTTTAAACGTATATATTTAATATGTTGCAATTAAGCTCTCACGTTTGGTATTCGCAAGACTAATATATTTGGCTAGCCTATTCAATAATTTTGAATTATCCGTAGATAACAAGGATTTAAACTTGTGTAAACTAGGCCAACTACAGTAGTATTTAGGTAAACATTCTATTCTTATTTCTCTATAACACGGACAAGCTAAAGTAAAGTGATATTCATCTTCAACAACATTTATATCGCAAAAAGTAGTATTGTTGCAGAAACGAAGAAAAATATATACCTGATCCAATCGCTGAGTGACATTTACGTACGGACCATTAAAGAGGTAAAAAGAAAATATCCGGGAAAAAACGAGTGTGGAATTAGTTTCCAGCCTTCTATTTACATATACATATACATATACTACACCACTATTTCTTCTTCTCTCTATCCCTCTTCTCTCTCTCCTGTAGGGGGTGCCTGTGGATTCCCTAGAGACAGTTCCGATTGCAGAAGTATGCAGTGGCCGGTAGCCTACTATTGGCTTAGTAGCTTGACTGGAGTACCCTGTAGTACTATGAGGAGGTTGCTTCGCAATTAATACAAAATGATAGATGACATGTCTCAGAAACAGTCCACTCTAAAGGAAAACTGAAAAACATCAGGTGAACTGCGGGTGAACAGCGAGAGTCGTCGAAGAAATGGAATATACAGCGATGTTTCAGCGGAAAGTATGTCACGACTGATAGCCACCCAGTAAGAGGGAGGCGGAGAAGTGAGGGGAACGAGAGAAAGGAGCAGCAAATAAAAAAGGATTGAGAAAGTTGAAACTGATGTGTTTGTGTATATAACAAAATCAAGGGCAAAAGCTGTTACATCTGTGCCAGTTTTACTTATTGTTGAACTCACCCAAGACTTTATTGAAACAAACCTTCCAATCAAATTTGTAGCGGAGACCGGACAAAAGTAGGTCACAGCAACCCGAAATTGTGCATGTGAAGTTGGATTCATATAATGAACATTTTGGTGGAGTTTTATGAAAATCCTACATTTAACGAAGAAGATATTAAGAAATGAAAATCGAACGCACAGACAAATGACACATATACACCTGGACGACATTTTGATCGCTAAGTCGAGATCCGCAAACGGGTTCAACAAAAATTGCGATACCTTACTCATAACAAGAGTTTCTGAGCAGAAACCATTTTTTCTATTTTTAGTAACAGTGACCTTGACCTTAAACCCAGTGGCCCCAAATGCAATCCCAACGTTTCTTTCCATAAAAGCTACCAAACCAGCAAGTTTCGCCGCAGTACCTCACTCCTAACAAACGTTATTGAGCCGAAACCATTTTTCCATTTTTACTAACTGCGACCTTGGCCATGAATACAGTAGCCCAAAATGTAATACCAACCTTCCTTTCCAGATAAGCTACCTACCCAGCAAGTTTCGTCGCAATACATCACTCCTAACAAAAGTTACTTAGAGGAAACCATTTTTATTTTTAGTAACAGTAACCTTGACCCCCAGTAGCCCCAAACGCAATCCCTAGCCACCTTTCTATATAAGTTACATACACTGCAAGTTTCATTGCAACACCTCATTCCTAACAAAAGTTATTGAGCAGCAACCATTTCTATTTTTAGTAACAGTGACCTTGACATTGAACCCAGTGACCCCAATTTCAATACCAAACTTCATTTCCAAAGAAGCTACCTACCCAGCAAGTTTCGTCACAATATCTCACTCCAAACGAAAGTTATTAAGCGGAAAACATTTTTCTATTTTTAGTAACAGTGACCTTGACCTCAGTGGCCCAAACGCAATCCCAACCCTCCTTTCTTTATAAGCTACATACCCAGCAAGTTTCATTGCAATATTTCATTCATAACAAAAGTTACTGAGCAGAAACCATATTTATATTTTCAGTAACAGTGACCTTGACCTTGAACCCAGTGACCCCAATTTCAATCACAACCTTCCTTTCCACAGAAGCTACCTATCCAGCAAGTTTCGTCACAATACCTCACTCCAAATAAACGCTATTGAGCGGAAACTATTTGTCTATTTTTAGTAACAGCTACCTTGACCCCAGTGACCCCAAATGCAACCCCGACCTTTCTTTCTATATAAGCTACCTACCCTGCAAATTTCATCGCAATACCTCATTCCTAACAAAAGTTATTGAGCGGAAACCACGAGTTTGACTAAAGTTCCCAATATAGCATATATAGTGCATATTTAAAAAAAAATATCACAGGCCATAACTCTGGTGTTACTTGTCCAATCTGGCTGGTTTTCGAACTCGTCCGAGCTTTTCGTTGATATCAACAATCTGGTAAATTTGAAAAAGATCGGATGAAAAATGAAGGCCCTATCGTGTTGAGGCCAAATTATAGCATTTTTCAGAAATTCAAGGGCATTAACTCCGGTGTTACTGGTCCGATCTGACTGTTTTATGAACTCCTCTGAGCTTTCATTGATACTAACTATCTGGTAAAGTTTGGTAAAGATCCGATGAAAAATGAAGGTGCTACAGTGCTGACATCAAAACGTTAATTCAAGGGCCATAACTCTGGTGTTACTGGTCCGATCTGGCTAGTTTTCGAACTTGACCGAGTTTTTATCAATATCAACAATCTGGCAAAGATTGGTAAAGGTAGGTTGCAAAATGGAGGCGCCAGAGTGCAGACACGACAAACTATAGCAATTTTCGTTAATTCAAGGCCCATAACTCCGGTGTTACTAGTCCGATCTGGCTGATTTTCGAACTTGACCGAGCTTTCATAAATATCAACAATCTGGCAAAGTTTGGTAAATATTGGATGCAAAATGGAGGCAGACAAGACAAAATATTGCAATTTTCGTTAACTCAAGGGCCATAACTCCAGTGTTACTTGTCCGATCTTGCTGGTTTTCGAACTCGTCCGAGCTTTCATTGACATTAACAATCTGGTAAAGATCGGATGAAAAATGAAGGTGCTACAGTGCTGACATCAAAACGTTAACCCTTTTTTTAATAATTCAAGGGCCACAACTCTGGTGTTACTGGTCCGATCTGGCTGGTTTTCGAACTTGACCGAGTTTTCACTAATATCAACAATCTGGCAAAGATTGGTAAAGGTAGGTTGCAAAATGGAGGCGCTAGAGTGCAGACACAACAAACTATAGCAATTCTCGTTAATTCAAGGCCCATTACTCCGGTGTTACTAGTCCGATCTCGCTGATTTTCGAACTTGACCGAGCTTTTATTGACATTAACAATCTGGTAAAGTTTGGTAAAGATCGGATGAAAAATGAAGGTGCTAGAGTGCAGAAACCAAAAAGTTAACGGACGGACAACAGACCATGACATAAGCCTGGCCAGTAGACAGTAGAGCTAAAAACATAAGGACAACACCGTATGCGTATAATACTAATTTTTTTATTCATAAAAATATAAATAGTAACATACTTATTTACAAGATCACCATAACGAATAGCACAATCTAACATCACAGCATGTAGCATACAAAATATAACCAATATTTAACAGATATGACCTAATTGTATAATTCACATCATAGCTATAACCAGATGAATATCGGACAAATCCATGTAATTTATTTATAACATAATTCATGAATGAAAACAACAGCTCACTCTGCTGCTGTCAAAATACAAATGGAGTTTTTTTTGTCAGGGGAAGTAACTGTGACGAAAAATATGTCAGGCATTTACGTATATTTAGCTGGATTATATATGTAAATGGGTAAGAAAGAAAAGATATCATGGAAATATGAAGCTTAAATGGTCAATGTATAACTATTTTAGTCATTTAAAATGAGCATGTGTATCCATTTCATACCTGTCAAGTCTCACCCATTGGGTGCAAGGCATACACATGTTTGTGTTAATCACGCTTACTCTTTGTATGTTCTCAAGCATTTCTAAAATATTTACCAATTTAAAAAAAAAGAAGGTGATTTTCAATACAAAATTTGTATATTTTAGCCCAAAAATCTATAAAAGTTCAGTATAGTTTTAACCCAGATTGCCCAATCTCTTCCTTATATTGATGACTGTCACTGGCAGGTACGTGTGATATGTTGCTTATCTTCGAAGGATAACCATGGAGGGCTTTCGTCCTCAAAATATTATCCACTAACACACAAGGTCTCAGGGGCTGAAGTTCTTTTGACGCATTTTATATGGGAAAATAATATTACAATTGCTGTTGTGGGCAAGTGTGGCCCACTGCTAAAAACCATGTTTACAATTTCAGATATCATGAACAACTATCATTGTGCAAAAGAAAAACATTTTGCATTTTAAAAGGGCTATGGCTTCCCCACTGACAAGCTAACCAAGGAGAAATCGCCTCTTGGAACCCCGCCTCACTCTTGACTTCCATTGGGCCTTGACAGCTATGCAACTAGCATAATGCGGCAGTTAAGTTTAAACTATTGGTACAGTATAAAGTAGCTGTAACTGTATAGTAAAAACAATAATTTCAGGATAAATGACATTACACGTGTTCATGTGTAACGCAGTAACGCTACTCTTAAATGTCAATACATGTCTTCACTAATCTGGTACTGCTATAAACTCCCCATAATTCATAGTTGATCTGTCAATTACGTTGATATCCGCTACAGATAGGAGCCAATTAAAAGTACAGTATGTATTTACACCTGTAAGAAAAGCCCATACAGTCCCACAAGCAACTCTTAACATGACCAATGTCTGTGGTAACTTGATCCATGGACATCGATGTCCCGGAGCTAGAACTTGAAAGTCGGAACTATCCATCAGCAAAACTAAAGATGACATGTTTAATACCGTAACCCAGCCCTGAGTAGGTTTTTATGACACAAAGAAACCAGTATTCTCATTAACTGATTTACTCTATCATGGTCTATCTTTTCAGACATTCCTTCATGATCTTTTTAAACAGTTCTACGTATTTAATATAATTAAACGAAGGTTGGCAGTGTTCACTAGTTAATCAAATGTCTTGTCTACGTTGCTCGGAGTCTGCGTATAGGTTTGGCGTAGATGGGCTCCATCAGATGTGCAGTTGCATAAGCAATCAATCCTATCAACAGGAATAACGCACAGCCGGCAATTAGTAACGACCTGAAGATAATCGAGTAATCGTATACCTGAAAGAATAAAGGACACAATTTTACATGTGACATACTCGACTGATGAAACATTTACTCATGATTTTATTAGGGTATGTCATCTCTCAAAACAATTTCAGAATTTGGTTGGTTGTCATCTCTCAATAGATTCTTTTAATGTTCCACATTTCAAGTTATAATAATGCTCAGTGTTAATAAAGTGTATAAAGTAAAGACTTGTCGCCCAAAAATGATCTTTCATTTTGCATGCAATGGTTGTTTTTCAGATTAAATCATGCATCACTACTATATATACCAAATGCAAAACAAAGTTTTTGTCTTGAAGATCTTGAGATCAAGTAAAACTAATTTTGGGGATTTTTTTTATAGACAGGCCCGACGGGCTCCTTGTCTGCAAAATGAGATGGGCTCGGAATGGATTTAGAGGAGCCCCGGCGTCGGGCTATCCTACTTTTCGAGCACCGATATATGGATTAAACTAGGTCCCATTATCTGTAAGATTAAATTATTGTTAATGAAACAGTTTGGTCTGTAAAGCTAGACGACTTGGCTAGTTTTGTTGCATAAATTATCATTAATAGTAATTCAAATGATGCTTTAAAGCTATTATAAATAATTTTTTCGCTATAGAGGTACACTTTATTTGAATTATATGTATACCTGTTAGCAATATAAACCCCATTTAAATTATTATTTATGATTTAGCAACAAAACGCAACTGAGTCCTCAAGCTTTCCAGACCAAGCATTTTCACTAACAATAATTGTAACCAGAAGGTAAGTTAAGGCATATAATTATTGTGCATTTTGCAGATGACACTGAAGCACATTATGAAGGTTTTCATTTGTATTTGGACTGTGTTCCGTCGGTGTGTTCTTGGGCAAGACACTTTTCCTTAGCCTCGTCCGTCGGATGGGGACGTAAACCGGGCGGTCCCGTGTATCGGTCTATCCTCCGAGCACGCTAAAGAACCATAGGAATCTATTCGATAATAAGAGTAGGGCAGGTTCCCGGATTCCTATGTATCCTTCCCCTCTCTCTGGGGCGGCTCTAAATAACCTGTACTGTGTTGATGAGCCGTTAAACAACATTCAATTCAATTCAGTATTTGGACTGACACCTATCACTCCTCAAGAATGCCTCCAGTCCCTTTAAAGGCAGAATGGGCTTATTAAAGAATAAAATGAAACAGTCGAAAAAGTTTAAGGAAGTCTTAATATGCAACAGAAATAGCACAGAACTGTGCAACTATGCCAAATAGTTTCACTACACTATTGCAGAACCTCATGTGAATAAATGCTACATTATGTTTTCTTGCATACAGACAAGGATATCTGTCATTTTACCGGGGCTAGATATTTCCCACATGCACACACCAACATCCGGTATGAAGGAAAACATGCAAAACGTAAGTAGCTGGCGGCGTCAACACACAGCATGTCTCTGATATGCAATAAAAAAGGATCTATCATGGGTATTCAGTTCAGATAGGGAATTCCAACCCTCAGTATAAGTGTTTTAATTGGAACCTTGGCAGATCAAATTCTGTATCGTATATAAATTATTTACCCATTTGAGAATACAAACTCTATAAACACAATATACACAGCTTTAACCAGCCAGGCCAAACCCACAAAACTGGAGAGTTGAATTAACAGTTATCAACTTACGATTTATTTTACGCATAGTGAAACACAAGTCTTTTAAGAACCCATGAATGAAGCTTTACTTTTAATTGGCACATAATTATACATTATTATATTACCTGAACACCTGGCTGGAGTTTTGAAAACAGTTTTCAGAGCTTTTATCAACGAAATTGGGAACAGGCTTAGGCCGCCTGATTTTGGAGGGAAATTATTTATTTTATGATGCAAACTATGTAAAGTCTTGTCACTTTTATAAAAAAAAAAAAAGAAAGGTTTTTAGCTCTACTGGTGATGGTGAGTTGTCCGTCCGTCCGTTAACTTTTGTCTCGTTTACGCGATAGGGACTTCATCTTTAATCGGATCTTTACAAATTTTGCCAGTGTCTTTATATCAATGAAAGCTCAGCTGAGTTCGAAAACCAGTCAGATTGGCCAGAGTTATGAAACCTGTTTTGCTGAAAAATGGCATATTAAGCATTGTTTACACTCTAGCACCTTCATTTTGCATTCGATCTTTACGAAACTTTGCCAGTGTATGTATATCAATGAAAGCTCAGACGAGTTCGAAGACCAGCCAGATCGGATCAGTAACACCAGAGTTATGGCCCTAGTTTTACTGAAAAATTCCATTTTCTTCCTTGTGACCACTCTAGCACCTTCATTTAATATTTGATCTTTACCAAACGTGCACAGATAGTTAATATCAATGAAAGCTCGGATAAGTTCGAAAACCAGCCATATTGGATCAGTAACACCAGAGTTATGGCCCTAGTTTTGCTGAAAAATGCCATTTTCTGCCTTGTGACCACTTTAGCACCTTCATTTTGTATTTGATCTTTACCAAACTTACACAGATTGTTAATACACATATCAACAATAGCTCGAATAAGTTCGAAAAAAGCTCGAACAAGTTCGTAAAACAGCGAGATCGCACTAGTAGTACCAGAGTTATGGCCCTTGATTTAGTTAAAAATGCTGTATTTTGCCTCGTTAAGATGATAGGGCTTTCATTTTTCATCCGATCTTTGCCAAAATTTACCAGGTTGCTAATATCAATGAAAACTTGGACCAAGTTCAAAAAACAGCCAAACTGGATTAGTAACACCAAAGTAATGGCCCTTGATTTAGTTAAAATGCTGTATTTTGCCTCGTTATGATGATAGTGTCTTCATTTGGCCGGATTTCAACGAAAGTTTGCAGGGATGATCAGTATCAAGCCTAGTTGTGCATATCGTCACCGTGTTCCAGTTGAATGATTTTGGCAGAGTTATGGCCTTTTAAAGGTTTTAGTACACAAACTTTGTCCAGACTAGTTCGCCTGAACCCCTGGCTGGATTTCAGCAAAACTTGGCAGGGTTGATCAGTATCAAGCCTAGTTGTGCATACTGTCGCCATGTTCCAGTTGAATGATTTTTGGCAGAGTTATGTCCCTTTGAAGGTTTTAATATACAAACTTTGTATTCAGTCCTAGTTGTGCATATCATTTCTTTGTTACGGTTGAATTATTTTTGGCGGAGCTATGGCACTTTAAATTTTGTCCGGACTAGTTTTCCTGAACCCTTGGTGGATTTCATTGAAACTTGGCAGGAATGATCAGTCCCAAGCCTAGTTGCGCATATCGGTCATTCCCACCCACAGACTCCATATAGCCAGTAGAGCGATACAGGCCCTCTTGTTTTTTTTAAGATTGGGACTTTCTTACCCCAGAATGGGCTAAAAATAGATTTTTTTGCATTTTGGAAGAGGCCGAATTTCGGCCCCACTGAAATAAATTAAAATAGCCCTGGTTTTGCAGTGTACTTTTTCCATTATTTAGAGTGTTATAGCTCCTTTAAAAATAAAAATAAACATGTTGTGGCTTTAACAGCTAATCTGACCAAATGGTTTGTTTTGTATCTTCAGTATATTTTTCTTTAATTTCTATAGGTATTTACTGTCCTTGGGAATTATTTTTTTACCTCCTACCAATTTATGACATCCTGGGTCAGGAAACAGCAAACAAATATTTTTAAGTATGGCCCAACTACAAAAAGAAGTAAATGATCATTATGTAATTAATAAATTATAATTTTTAATAAGTGGTTATTGTTTACCTTTGTTGTTTCCACTGCAAAATCCTCTCTTGGGAGAACAAGCAGTATTACTGTGAAGAGTATTGCAAACAACATGGCCGCTATACCAATATTTCTGAAAAAAATAAATAAACAAACTATGTAAATGGCTTTATCACATAAATCATGGTGTGGGAGTGGAATAACATCATTCTATATTTGCCATATACAACTAGTTATATAACTATGCAAATAAGCCTAGTATGCGATGTCAAAAAAAAAATCAATAATGACTATGATCCAATTCCCACGGTTTATGTCGGTTTTGCGTGTTAAAGCGACAGGCGAAATGCAATAAAAGTCGATATGTGAGTTATGTGATAAATAGAATCTAACAATCGTTCTCATTCAATATTGAATTTATTAAACTTGTTAACAAAATTGACACAATGCTCGGCAAGAACCTCGCATTATATCAATTGCAAACTCGTTTAATAAATTCAATAATGAATGAGTACTCCTGTAAGATCCTCTATATCAAGTACATGTACAAATAAACTATGGTACTGTAACACAAATTGCAGTACATTTGTCAGGCACACATCTCCAAACTACGTGTATAACCAACCAGCATGTTAAAGGGACACAGGGAAATTTTGCTTAATTTCCCCCGAACAAATATTCTGAAAGAAAGAATCTTACCACGTTGTTATCTTGCAATTGTTGAAAAAAAATAACAAAAAATACTTGATTACACAAAAACACTTCTGTATATTGGCATAATAATGTTATAGTTGGTGAGTATTATGCATTGACGATTATAAAAGTGTATTCAATTGTTTTAGAAGCAGGCATTGCATTATGTCTACAAAAACATGGCCAAAAATTGAAAATGGAAATATGAACTGTTCCGCAGACTCTTAACTTCTTTTCTTATGGTTGTACTCAGTTCTAAATATATAATATAAAAGTTAAACCATATATAACCAGTACTACAACTAGTGTTAAAATATCTGTTAAATTTGGGCAATATTTCAGGAATTACGGATGTTTTGGACCATGGACGATTTGGACCAGGACATTTCAAACCATGTATTGGACATTTATGACCACATGCTGAGACTTTTCACACCAGATTGTTAAGGACATTTTATATGTATTAATCTAAGACTATATTTTTTCCAGATTAGCAATTTGTGATTATCTATCATCTACGTACTCGTACAGCAAAGATAGTGCAAAAAAGAAATTGCAGCACCTGGAAAAAAAGGTGGACCATTCCGAACAAAATATTAATATTTCAGGGGTCAAGCTAGGGGAGAAGGAGAGCACACCGAAGAGGGTAATGCGAGTGGATAAAATTCACAATTATTTTTTTATTTATTTTAATAACATTGGATAAATGATTTATATGTTGTCACCTTATATTTGAATATATGGTATATCTAGGCCTATATAATTGCTAAATGCTATGGTAAAGATCTGGTGCGAGGCCCTAAACATCCGGCAAGTCTGATTTTAGGGGTGTGATCAGGTGTGGAGTTTGTGGGGATGGAGAACATCTGGTTCGTCATTGTTATTTGGGGTGAAATGAATGTTGTTTAATGGCTCGTCGATACATTATACGTTATTTGTAGCATGGTCGTTGACATTTCCTTTGATGAATGCAATGCATTAAATCATTTAATTTTGGCTAACTCAAGGGGCATGGCTATACCATACTACAAATTCCGGATATTGAAATTTAGAGTACGGACGTGACTCTGACATCACAGTGTTACATGCTACAAAAAAGAGTTTGTCTCTGCCCATTGGTTATTTAAACACCTCGTGGGCTACGTCCATCTCGGTGTTTAAATAAACCAACTCACTGAGACCAGACTCTATCTATTATTTGGAGCCACCCCAAATGAAAAGACCACACATACTGGAACTTGGCATACCATTACTATGATGAATAACTATAACTAACAGATTCCTGTAAAGATAAGGTTCCGACACTCGGGCCGAATCCGCTTGCAGTCGCTGACGCAGAATTTCCGAACAGCGACCTGATGTCTGCTTGTTTACCCGCCATGTTTACGTTGTCGATATGAAAAAAAAACTGTCTGACTGGTTAGCGATATATTGCATCAGACTCCAATTGATTTTAGCGTGAATTGAATCACAGTCTATATGACGCGTGGGTGACAGGGTACCTGGTAACAAACAAACACCTCTGTCCTGTTAATCTGGGTCCTGCAAACGACAATACGGAACAAAATTACGCGTCGGAAATGATCCAGATTTGAAATTTGAACGATAGTTTAACTTAATTTTTATAGTGCAAAAAGTCACTCGCCCTGTCGAGACGACCAGACGCCAAATGTTACTCGTCCGTAGGCAGCTTGCACTCGTCAATGCGAGCGGGCGAGTTGGATTTTACACCCCTGGCTTGGGAAGAACACTGTTTTATTACTTGAAAAATTTAGCAAGTGCTAATATTTTCTACTTGTAATCTGCAAAAATCTACTTGCATTTAACAAGTAAATAAGAGTTAAATTTGAATCCTACTCATAACTGTGGGCTACGCGAAGCTTACCAAATTTAATGTTCAGGGCTTAGCTTTGCACGAAGCTGCACCGATACTCTCAATACGGGGGATTGTTCTCCAGATTTTTTTAATGTTAGAATACATTAGATGCGACGTATATTTAAAGGTAACGATAAGTACAATGCTGTAGATGCATCTGAAAATACACCCATCCCTCCTCCATTGCCAGACCGCATCATGCATCTGCCTAACTTTTACTTGAAAATAGTAATAGACTTTTTCCGGTATTTGCCACCATTACAAAAAAAGTGATTACTTGTGGACAACTTCGATGGAGGCGAGAATTGTCCATATCGGAGGCGAGAATTGTCCATATACTGAAATAACATGATCATTATACATAACATGAACATGCACAAAATATTTGAGGGTAACTGAGCTGAAAAAACACTCACGAAATTGCACCAGTGGCTCTTGAAAATACGAGGCACAATAAAATTGATAACGCCCAAACAAATGCAATCAAAAACAGTCCTATGCCAACCCCAAGGACGGTGCTGTCTGCCATTTTGATGAGTTTTGTGCAAAAGAGACAAGTTGAAACACTGTCACGAATGTCAACAAATGGCGCTGTCCCATTTTTGTTAATAAGAATTTGATTGGATAAAACCAGATCTATAGGCCAATGAATAGAGTCGTATAAAAATGAAATCAAGGGAGTTTACTCTTGCTTACTTTTTTGGATCAAGATACAACAGACGTTATCTGTATATTTTTCATGAGCGGTTAAAGACTCTGATCTTATCAACTGTACAGTAACTTGTTTGGAAAATGAAGATACAAATGCCCGATTTCTCAACCCCGACATTATTTGATTTATTTTGAACAATATATCAAGACCAGGTAATTTATGAAATGCACAACTTTATCGATGATGTGCAACTCGGCCCCCACTGCCCCAGTCATCTCGGCTCCTATCCAACTCGGCCCCGAGTTGGTCGAGTTGTCATCTCGGCCCCACATGGAATTTTATATAGTCATCTCGGCCACCTAACTCGGCCCCACCCTCCTCCCCCCACCACATCTTTTATATATTGTTTATGTTAGATGAATAAAATATGTATTACTGTTTGTTTTATTTGAGTTTTTTAATTTGTTATTGATCTTTTAATTGCATGTTGTTTAACGGCTCATCAACAAAGTATAGGTTATTTAGAGCCGCCCCAGAGAGAGGGGAAGGATACATAGGAATCCGGGAACCTACCCTACTCTTATTAATATCGAATAGATTCCTATGGTTCTTTAGCTTGCTCGGAGGATAGACCGATACACGGGACAGCCCGGTTTACGTCCCCATCCGACAGACGAGGCTAAGGGAAAGTGTCTTGCCCAAGAACACACTGACGGAACTCAGTGGCACCACGGAGGATTGAACCCGGGGCTTCCGGCTACCGACTGCGCCACGCCAGCCCTCTATTGATCTTTTAAAGGGACAATGTCCGTAACATTTAGCTTTATATATTTATAAAACACAAAACAATTACGTTGACAAACATTAAACACTTACCATTTATTGAATATTTAATAAATAAAAAAAAGATTGACAGAATTCAATAACAGTACAAAAATATTTCGGGTTTGAAACTGAAATGGTACTCACGGGAAGACTAGTAATAGTGAGCGCGCAATTTAAGTTGACTGCTCTGCCGTCTGAACTAAGCGGGCCAGTTATATTACGCAATACATATTATATAGAAAACCTAATGCGCTGATGGCTGTTGCGCAATCATCAGCAAATGTAAATACTGTGGGACCCGCAATATTTACAAACAATAAAAACAACTTTCTTTTTTTCAAACTCACAAATATATTATGACAGACTTATTAGGGTCTATACCCATGTTTTCATGTATAAATTTCACTGAATAAAAATAAGACAGTTATTTGACTATGCTCAATATCTGCTTACTTACGGACATTGTCCCTTAAACCAAGTTGCATGTTTCCCGCACCTATCATTTGTCGCGCTCAATTATTGTATACACAGTATTACACACGTATTGTTTATTAATCTGTTAATTGGTTCTTTTAATCAATTTGTATGAACACTGCCATGATTATTTATCAATCGAACAATGATTCAAGTTATGATTAAATCAAATTACTTAAATTTTATTCTTTCTGATATTACTGAAGTTTTTGAAAAACAAGTAAATGATATATGGATGACCAATGAAAATACATAACTATATTTCACAACAGTTTGATATCTGATGTGTTCACTGTTACACCGCAGGGGGTATTTTTGGCTGTTTTTATAGCTGAAATTCGGTCAGATTCCCAATGCCAGAACATACCTTTTTTTCCCAATTAAGAGGACAAAATTCCCAATTTTTAAAAAAAACAAAAAACATATATATATATTTTTTTAAAATTTGCCAGTCCAATGATTGGGCTTAAATAAATGCTCTGTTTATCTTGGTGTACAAAAAACAGTATTAAAGATATAATTATGAAAGGAATGCTTTTATATTTTTCCGAATTTTATTGAAAATCGCGCTAATATTGCGCTAAAATTCCCAATTCCAGGGGTACGAGTCATGTTCCCAAAATCTTGAAAAAAGTTCTGCACCGAATACTCTCAAGAATGCGACATCGCATGCTTCTGATGTAACGACATCGCATGCTTCTGATGTAACGACTGACGAAGCATCAAGCCTATTTGCGACGTCGTGTACGTCGGGATGACCCCATTCAAAGTGTTCAGGACCTTGCAGCAGCACTTAGCCGCGAATGGAACGCATTAGCAACGTCGCATTCTCGCAAAATTATACTCCAAAACCGTTTATCAAAGCTCTATCTATGTGTTCTGGTCATAAAATAATGTATAAATATGTGCCGCTTAAAAGTTGAGGTTTATTCAAGGTTATTAATTATGAGTTGGTAACTATTAATTTGACTCCAGTTTTGGGGTTTGTCCTGGCTGGTTAAAGACGTTTATGTTGTGTCTATATAGTTCGGATTCTCAAAATACGTAAATTATATATATATACCTCAATGTCAATAGGTTTAGAAATGGTGTACATCTGTTGTAAAATTTGCCTGCTAATGGTGAGACTTCAAAATTTAGTCTTTCATTTCATTTTTTTTCCAGACATGAAGTTCTATGTCCATTGCGAAGACCCAACCTTGACCACAGTTATAGTCTGGGAAAATGATAAACCTGGAACTGTACAAGATATAGTCAATATATTTCAAGAAAACCTAGAAAAGAAATATCCATTAGTCAACAAGTGTGTTTCATATACAGTTGGGAACTCGAAGGGAAAAGAGGTTGCCTTGTCGAGCAGTGTTTGCAGGGTGGTTAGACATATGGATGACCTATTTGTGAAAAGAAATGTTGATGATTCCAAGAAAAAAACTGAAAATGTAAATACTAAAATAGGAATAGATAGAAACAATAAAGGAGAAGCTGGTAAAAACAGTTTGACCGAGACAAGCAAAGAAATGTCTGAAAAGGAGCAAATGCTTGTTGGGAAAAACAATGCTGCACTTATTCACTTTGGAAACCAAAGATACCGGAAAGCTATTTCCATTTATAAAGAAATGCTTATGATTGATTTAAGGGATAGGTCAGCCATAACAGGCTTGATAACTTGTTATTTTAAAGCTGGTAGAAATAATGAAGCATTATCTTACACGAAGAAAGGCTTGACTTATTACCAAGATGATTCTGAGTTTCTTTTCCTAGCAGGACAATGCCATGTGGCCATTGCCAATGCGGATGATGCTATCCAGTGTTTATTGAAGCACTGCAAGATCGCAAGAAGGTCGGGTGGAACTACGAAGGAAGATAAACATGATGTTCAAGTTTTGCTTGCTAAAGCATATTTGTTGAAAGACCAGAAGGATATGGCAATAGCTATTCTACAGGGAGTGCTAAGGGAGAATATAGAGCACCATGAAGCATTAGTTGAATATGCTGCATTGCTTTTCCAGCTTGGACCATCTCAGAGTGAGGAAGCAATGTCCACACTACTTACTGCATTGGCTCGACGTCGGACAGACAAAAACGCTATGGAGAAATTTGCATGCGTTTGTAGGCAACCGAATGGAATGCACGTTTTGAAAAATGTTGCGGGCTCAGCGCTGAAAGATGTGAATGCCTTGGTGTTTTTGGCGACATGTTTGCGGGATTGCAGCGCCATACAGGAAGCTTTAGACCTTCTAGAAATGGCTATGGACTTGGATTCGAAGAATCCCAATACTGTCCTAACCTACATTCACACATTGGAACTTTTGTATCGTCACAAAGACATTATGTTTTTTTATAAAAAATACATGCTTTCGTTTCCAGATGTGGGTGTAGGTCAATTGAACTGTGCAGTAATATACCCCATTATTTCTGTGATAAATGATAATTTGGAAGTCGAGGAGAGAGACATTCCTCAAACAGTGACATCGTTAGTGGCCCCAGCGAGCAAATATTCGGAGGTAGAACAATATTTTCTAGCATTATTATTTACGCTCGTCAAAATTCTGTACATTAAAGGGCTGTTGCCGGTCATTCCACCACTGTTAGAACTGATCACGCCATTTTGCCAGGGGAGGCAACTCCATCTGACCAACATCAGGAATGAGGCAGCCTACTTTAGCTGTATAGAAGAGGTGTTCAAATCGTATGATGAGGTTCCCAGCACCTGTCCGGCATCAACGGCAGACAAGTTTTTGTACTTTGTCGGTGATAGTCATTGTATCCCAGTAGCGTGGCAGAAAGTCCTGCTGAATACTTGTCTATATGGGGATGAACAGGTATATATATACTATAAATAAGAGAAATACCATGCTTTTTTGTCTAGCTCTCCCCTCCACTTAAAATTCGAGACATTTGCAGCAGTGATATCAAAACTGGGTTGAAATATTTTGTTAAGCAAAACTGTCTAAAGTATTGCTTTAAAACTTGGTATGGACATTCACTATGGTAAAACCTAACTCCCTGGCCAAGCCCCAGAGTTACGGCCCTTGTTTTTTCTGAAAAATGCCATTTTCTGCCTTGTGAACATTCTAGCACCTTCATTTATTATTTGATCTTTACCAATCTTGCATGGATTGTTAATATGAATGTAAGCTCAGAGAACCAGCACTTTGAAAACCAGCCAAATCGTTTTAGTAACACCGGAGTTATGGTCCTTGATTTAGTTATAAATGCTGTATTTTGCCTCATTATGACAATAGGGCTTTCAATTGGCCCCAGATTTTAATGAAACTTTGCAGGGATGATCAGTACCAGGCCTAGTGGTGCATGTCATCACTATGTTTCGCTTGAATGATTTTTGGCTGAGTTATGGCCCTTTAAATGTTTTACTATACAAACTTTATCTGGACTATTTCTCTTGAACCCTCGGCTGCCTTTCAACGAAACTTTGCAGGGATGATCAGTACCAAGCCTAGTTATGCATGTTATCACTGTGTTCTGGTTGAATGAGTTATGGCCTAATATACACAAACTTTATCCAGACAATTTTTCCTGAACCCCTGGCTGGATTTCAGTGAAACTTGGCAGGAATGATCAGTACCAAGCCTAGTTGCGCATGTTGTTGTCTTGTTCCCCATCAAAGATTCCATATAGCCAGTAGAGCGATACAGGCCCTCTTTTTTGTTTCTTCAAAACCATCAAACACTTTACTTTTTGTCTTGCCCACGAGAGTGGGTAGCGAGACACAGCAGTCACTTTTCCGGTGGCGGCCCCGGCGGCCACACTTTAAAACTTTAACACTTTAAAACAACTATAACTCAACAACCGCTGCTCGAATTTTTCTGAAACTTTGTCAGATGCTTTTCTGGGTCAAGGGACATCACGTAATGTCAAAATTTTCAAGGTCAGGGTCATATTTTGCGTTATTTTCCCAAAACTTAACCTTGGTTCGGTAACAACCTTGGTTAGGTAACTTAACCTCAGTTAACTGTATGTGATTGCCTCATTTTCTTTGTTTGATACTTGGTCAAATGTATAGTTGGCATTGGTGGACATCACTGAATGACAAAAATTACCAAGGTCAAGGTCATATTTTGCTTATTTTCCACAAACTTAACCTTGGTTAGGTAACTTAACCTCAGTTAACTTTATGTGATTGCCTCTCTTTATGTCTTTGATACTTGGTCATATGTATTGTTGGCATTGGTAGACATCGCTGGACGACAAAAAATACCAAGGTCAAGGTAATATTTTGCATTATTTTCCCCAAACTTAACCTTAGTTAGGTAACTTAACCTCAGTTAACTTTATGTGATTGCCTCTCTTTATGTCTTTGCCTCTCTTTATGTCTTTGATACTTGGTCATATGTATTGTTGGCATTGGTAGACATCGCTGGACGACAAAAAATACCAAGGTCAAGGTCATTTTTTGCGTTATTTACCGTAAACATCAGTTTGGTTAGGTAAGTTAACATCAGTTAACTTGATGTGATTGCCTCACTTTATGTCTTTGATACTTGGTCATATGTATTGTTGGCATTGGTAGACATCGCTGAATGACAAAAATACCAAGGTCATGTTTTATGTTATTTACCCTAAACATCAGTTTGGTTAGGTAAGTTAACCTCAGTTAACTTTTTCTGATATTAAACTTTAATTTCTTGTTTGATATTTGGTCATATGTATTGTTGGCATTGGTGAACATCACTGAATGACAAAAATTACCAAGGTCAAGGTCATATTTTGCGTTATTTTCCCCAAACTTAACTTTGGTTAGGTAACTTAACCTCAGTTAACTTTATGTGATTGTCTCACTTTATGTCTTTGATACTTGGTAATATTTATTGTTGGCATTGGTGGACATGGCTGGTTGAAAAAAATCAAGGTCATATTTTGCGTTAGTTTCCCAAATCTACACCCTGGTTAAACCACTTAACCTCAGTAACTTGAACTTCTTATGATTACCTCGCTTTTATTTGTTTGATACTTGGTCATATGAAGTGTCGTCTTTGGTGGACATCATTTAAGCACAATTATAAATAAAATATTTCATATATGCCGTTTGCCGCTGTGGGCTAGACTCCCTCAGACTGAGGTCTTGTATGCTTGATTTTACTACATATAACTACATTATTATTTTTACTTGATAATATACAGGGAGATTGGATCAAAAAAAAAATTGTGTGTCCTTTTTTTTTGTGTCGCCTTTTCGAAGAAAAATGTGATACATAGGGATCACTTTTTTGTCCGTCAGTCAGTCAGTCACGAAAAGTTAACGTTGGCTATAACTTTCTCATTTCTTGATATTTCTTCATCAAACTTTCAATATATACTCATCATGACATTATCGACATGACCATTCTAAAATATAAAGGTCAAGGTCACACTGAAGGTCTTTATATCGGTTAAATACTCTTTTTTTTTCATGAAAACTTAACGTTGGCTATAACTTTCTCAATTCTTGACATTCCTTCATCAAACTTTTAATATTTACTCATCATGACAACATCGACATGACCATACTAAAATATAAAGGTCAAGGTCACACTGAAGGTCACTATATGGGTAAAATACTCATTTTTTCTTCACGAAAACTTAACGTTGGCTATAACTTTCTCATTTCGTGATATTTCTTCATCAAACTTTCAATATATACTCATCTTGACAACATCGACATGACCATACTAAAATATAAAGGTCAAGGTTACACTGAAGGTCATTATATGGGTTAAATACTCATTTTGTCTTCACGGACGTTTGGCTATAAATTTCTCATTCTTGATATTTCTTCATCAAACTTTCAATATATACTCATCATGACAACATCGACATGACCATACTAAAATATAAACTCAAGGTCACACTGAAGGTCATTATATGGGTTAAATACTCTTTTTTTTTTATTCACGAAAACTTAGTCAGACCAGTTTGTCAAGGTCATTTATCTGGGTCCCAAAAACCTTGTTATACTGACAAAGCGCTGACAGGCGATACACGTGTTCCGCGAACACCCGTCTAGTTTATGAAATCAATTATTGAATACATTTCCCAGCATTGCCATACAATTACAGGCCTGAAGATACAGAAAATCAAAAAGTTATTTTTGGAAGAAAGTCAGTGTTAGGGGAAAACTGTTTTTATACTACTGTGGGGATTATAGAGCATTTACATTGTCAGCAGTGGGGAACAATATAGCAATTACACTGTCAACAGTGGGAAATAATATAGGAATTACACTGTCAGCAGTGGGGAACAATAAAGCAATTACACTGTCAACAGTGGGGAACAATACAGCAATTACACTGTCAACAGTGGGAAATAATATAGGAATTACACTGTCCACAGTGTGGAACAATACAGCAATTACACTGTCAACAGTGGGAAACAATATAGCAATTACACTGTCAACAGTGGGAAACAATATAGGAATTACACTGTCAACAGTGGGGAACAATATAGCAATTACACTGTCAACAGTGGGAAACAATATTGGAATTACACTGTCAACAGTGGGGAACAATATAGCAATTACACTGTCAACAGTGGGGAACAATATAGCAATTACACAGTCAACAGTGGGAAACAATATAGGAGTTACACTGTCAATAGTGGGGAACAATATAGCAATTACACTGTCAACAGTGGGAAACAATACAGCAATTACACTGTCAACAGTGGGGAACAATATAGCAATTACACTGTCAACAGTGGGAAACAATATAGCAATTACACTGTCAACAGTGGGGAACAATACAGCAATTACACTGTCAACAGTGGGAAACAATAAAGCAATTACACTGTCAACAGTGGGAAACAATATAGCAATTACACTGTCAACAGTGGGAAACAATATAGGAATTACACTGTCCACAGTGTGGAACAATACAGCAATTACACTGTCAACAGTGGGAAACAATATAGCAATTACACTGTCAACAGTGGGAAATAATATAGGAATTACACTGTCCACAGTGTGGAACAATACAGCAATTACACTGTCAACAGTGGGAAACAATATAGCAATTACACTGTCAACAGTGGGGAACAATACAGCAATTACACTGTCAACAGTGGGAAACAATATAGCAATTACACTGTCAACAGTGGGAAACAATATAGCAATTACACTGTCAACAGTGGGAAACAATATAGGAATTACACCGTCCACAGTGTGGAACAATACAGCAATTACACTGTCAACAGTGGGAAACAATATAGCAATTACACTGTCAACAGTGGGAAATAATATAGGAATTACACTGTCCACAGTGTGGAACAATACAGCAATTACACTGTCAACAGTGGGAAACAATATAGCAATTACACTGTCAACAGTGGGAAACAATATAGGAATTACACTGTCAACAGTGGGGAACAATATAGCAATTACACTGTCAACAGTGGGAAACAATATTGGAATTACACTGTCAACAGTGGGGAACAATATAGCAATTACACTGTCAACAGTGGGGAACAATATAGCAATTACACAGTCAACAGTGGGAAACAATATAGGAGTTACACTGTCAATAGTGGGGAACAATATAGCAATTACACTGTCAACAGTGGGAAACAATACAGCAATTACACTGTCAAGAGTGGGGAACAATATAGCAATTACACTGTCAACAGTGGGAAACAATATAGGAATTACACTGTCAACAGTGGGGAACAATACAGCAATTACACTGTCAACAGTGGGAAACAATATAGCAATTACACTGTCAACAGTGGGAAACAATATAGCAATTACACTGTCAACAGTGGGAAATAATATAGGAATTACACTGTCCACAGTGTGGAACAATACAGCAATTACACTGTCAACAGTGGGAAACAATATAGCAAGTACACTGTCAACAGTGGGAAACAATATAGCAAGTACACTGTCAACAGTGGGAAACAATATAGGAATTACACTGTCAACAGTGGGGAACAATATAGCAATTACACTGTCAACAGTGGGAAACAATATTGGAATTACACTGTCAACAGTGGGGAACAATATAGCAATTACACTGTCAACAGTGGGGAACAATATAGCAATTACACAGTCAACAGTGGGAAACAATATAGGAGTTACACTGTCAATAGTGGGGAACAATATAGCAATTACACTGTCAACAGTGGGAAACAATACAGCAATTACACTGTCAACAGTGGGGAACAATATAGCAATTACACTGTCAACAGTGGGAAACAATATAGGAATTACACTGTCAACAGTGGGGAACAATAATGCAATTACACTGTCAACAGTGGGGAACAATATAGCAATAACACTTGTCAACGGTGGGAAACAATATAGGAATTACACAGTCAACAGTGGGGAACAATATAGCAATTACACTGTCAACAGTGGGAAACAATATAGGAATTACACTGTCAACATTGGGGAACAATATAGCAATTACACTGTCAACAGTGGGAAATAATATAGCAATTACACTGTCAACAGTGGGAAACAATAAAGCAATTACACTGTCAACAGTGGGGAACAATATAGGAATTACACTGTCAACAGTGGGAAACAATATAGCAATTACACTGTCAACAGTGGGGAACTATAACAGTGGGGAACTATATAGCAATTATACAGTCAACAGTGGGAAACAATATAGGAATTACACTATCAACAGTGGGGAACAATAAAGCAATTACACTGTCAACAGTGGGGAACAATATAGCAATTACACTGTCAACAGTGGGAAACAATATAGCAACTACACTGTTAACCATGGGAAACAATATAGCAATTACACTGTCAACAGTGGGGAACAATATAGCAATTACACTGTCAACAGTAGGAAACAATATAGGAATTACACTATCAACAGTGGGGAACAATATAGCAATAGGACTGTCAACAGTGGGGAACAATAGAGCAATTACACTGCCAACATTGAGGTATAATATAGCAATTACACTCAACAATGGGGAACAATAAAGCAATAACACTGTCAACAGCGAGGAACAATGAAGCAATTACATTATCAACAGTGGGGAACGATATAGCAATTATACTGTCAACAGTGGGGTATAATATAGCAATTACACTGTCAACAGTGGGAAACAATATAGGAATTACACTGTCAACAGTGGGGAACAATATAGCAATTACACTGTCAACATTGGGGAACAATATAGCAATTACACAGTCAACAGTGGGGAACAATATAGCAATTACACTGTCAACAGTGGGGAACAATATAGCAATAACACTGTTAACAGTGGGGAACAATATAGCAATAGCACTGTCAACAGTGGGGAACAATAGAGCAATTACACTGGCAACATTGAGGTATAATATAGCAATTACACTCAACAATGGGGAACAATAGAGCAATTACACTGTCAACAGTGGGGAACAATATAGCAATTACACTGTCAACAGTGGGAAACAATATAGCAATTACACTGTCAACAGTGGGGAACAATAATGCAATTACACTGTCAACAGTGGGAAACAGTATAGCAATTACACTGTCAACAGTGGGGAACAATATAGCAATTACACTGCCAACAGTGGGAAACAATATAGGAATTACACTGTCAACAGTGGGGAACAATATAGCAATTACACTGTCAACAGTGGGGAACAATATAGCAATTACACTGTCAACAGTGGGGAACAATATAGCAATTACACTGTCAACAGTGGGGAACAATATAGCAATAGCACTGTTAACAGTGGGGAACAATATAGCAATAGGACTGTCAACAGTGGGGAACAATAGAGCAATTACACTGCCAATAATGAGGTATAATATAGCAATTACACTCAACAATGGGGAACAATAAAGCAATTACACTGTCAACAGCGAGGAACAATGTAGTAATTACATTATCAACAGTGGGGAACAATATAGCAATTATACTGTCAACAGTGGGGTATAATATAGCAATTACACTGTCAACAGTGGGAAACAATATAGGAATTACACTGTCAACAGTGGGGAACAATATAGCAATTACACTGTCAACATTTGGGAACAATATAGCAATTACACAGTCAACAGTGGGGAACAATATAGCAATTACACTGTCAACAGTGGGGAACAATATAGCAATAACACTGTTAACAGTGAAGAACAATATAGCAATAGCACTGTCAACAGTGGGGAACAATAGAGCAATTACACTGGCAACATTGAGGTATAATATAGCAATTACACTCAACAATGGGGAACAATAGAGCAATTACACTGTCAACAGCGAGGAACAATGTAGCAATTACATTATCAACAGTGGGGAACAATATAGCAATTATACTGTCAACAGTCGGGTATAATATAGCAATTACACTGTCAACAATGGGGAACAATATAGCAATTACACTGTCAACAGTGGGGTATAATATAGCAATTACACTGTCAACAATGGGGAACAATATAGCAATTACACTGTCAACAGTGGGGTATAATATAGCAATTACACTATCAACAATGGGGAACAATATAGCAATTACACTGTCAACAGTGGGGTATAATATAGCAATTACACTATCAACAATGGGAAACAGTATAGCAATTACACTGTCAACAGTGGGAAACAATAGTATGGTCTCATTGAGTTGGTTGATTTAAAAATTGAGAGGAGATCATATTCTATTTATTTTGTAGCATGTCCATTTTATCTGTCTGCTATACTCTAACTCATTCTGACAGGTGTTATTTTCAAATGAATGATTTTTAACTACAAATGAAATGTCAGCGACCATGCTACAATGTATATTATTGTTTCAGAGTGCAGACTTCACGCTGTATCCAGTACTGTCAACAGGAACCAAGATATGGCACCTGCGACCTGAAAGCACTTTTTATCCCAAGGTGAACTTTAATTCCGCAATAAAGGTCATTCCAGATGGCGCCAAGGTAGTGGTCTGCCTAGGAGAGATCGACTGCCGAGAGGCATTCCTGAAATGTTGGGAGAAAGCAAGGTTGGTTGCATGAAACAGAAATAGTAAAAAATATATATTTGCGAGCGTAAGGAAATTGATAAATGCAAGCCTATAGCGAGTATTTATCACTTTTCTTCAAGAGCCGAAATACAACTGAAATTCTAAGTTCATAACCATGCAATTTATTCATCGTGTAATGGTTTTGAATGCCATAATTTACCTGAAAACTAATGTAAACAACAGCGCACATCTGCTGTGTTCAAAATATAAATGGAAGTTTTTGGGTCAAGGGGAGTAACTTTAGCGAAAATTGTGTTTGGCATTTATGGAAATGTATCTTGACAATAATCGCTCATTTGATAATGTATTGCGTTTCTAAATTGATAAGTATTAAAACATATGAAGTTTAAATGGTCAACTCTTTAAGTCAACTATTACTTAACTGTTTTACATGTTCACATTTTCTATCTTTTAAAATGAGGAGGGTCAAGGGAGTGTCTCACAACAGGATTACAGCAAATTGAATTTGATGATAAGATTTAAAAAAACACACAAAAAAAAATAAAAAAATAAGTTAACAGTAAATAACATCAATTTTACCTTACGTGGGGAGGGGTGGGGAAGAACCTTTTCCTCGTCACTCTATACCGATTGTAGATAACAGATAACAGTATATAAATATTCTCAATAACAGATGAAATACATTTCGCCAACAACAGATAACATTAAATTAACCAATTACAGGTACTATTATTTCACAATTATAGAAAGAAAAACATACAAGTAAATTATGTCCAGAAAATAATATATCTGCTTTCCTTTGATTGTGGTTGTTTATGACTTAACTTTATGTAGACTTTGTTCCATATTCATAAAGCTTCTTAAAGGGACACTGTCCGTAAGTAAGCAGATATTGAGCATAACCAAATAACCGTCTGACTTTTATTCAGTGAAATGTATACATGAAAACATGAGCATAGACCCTTAGAAGTCTGTAGTAATACATTCGTGAGTTTGAAAAAAAAAAATCTTTGATTATTATTTGTAAATAAAGTGGGACCCACCATATTTACCTTTTCTGCGATCACGTGACTTCCATTAGCACATTAGGTTTTCACCATAGTATGTATTGCGTAATACGTATAGCCCGGTTAGCTCAGTCGACTACTTTACGCTCACGCTCACTATTATTACCGCGAGTGTAATTTTAGTTTGGGCTAAGAGTTCAAACGCCCGAAGCAGTTTCTCTTTTTTTGTACCGCGATTGAATTCCGTCATACAATCCTGCTTTTAATTAGTAAATATTCAATAATGTTTGGTGTGTAATGTTTACGAACATAATTAGTGTGTGTTTTATAAGCTAAAAGTTATGGGCATTGTCCCTTTAAGTAGCATTATCTTAAGTCAAAATTTAATTATGCCCACAGCTAAACATTTATTTAAAATAGATGCTATATATAGTGTCGCTGAGAGTTTAATAAGGATACAGTATTTGAAAATATGCAAACATCTGAAGTTTTGACTGAAGTAATATGTTCTATTTAAGTAACTAGTTGCTTTATTAATACGGGCCCTGGGCATTAGTAATCTGCAAGAGGATGCTGGTAATTCGTCTTAAAGTTGATTACTTAAAAAAAAGAATTGGATTCTCTGATGTACCATTGATGAGAAAAAGGTGGTGTATTTAAATGGCTGTTTTGGATTCAACAGTGGGAAAGTAACCATGAAAACCAAATCATCCAAACATATAAAACGTAGACAGTTCATATGGAAAACAATAGACTATACCGTTTTTTTGTCAAAGGTTTTATGCTTTCGTACTCAACCATTTTCATTTCCACCAACATAATGTTGAAAAATTAAGGTATTATTCGCAATTCTAATACACCCGCACTATATGGCCTAGTTTAAAATATCTCGTTATATTGAACGATATATCACTGTAATTTTTGCAACGTTAGGAGAATAAGCATTGCGCAGTGCGCATTCCGCATTGTAACGTATGCAACGTTAGGAGAGCAAGCAAAGCAATGCGAAAGATTTCAGATGTGTGCATTATTTTCACATTTTAGGGGTATTAGAATAGAATTGGAACATCGTTTACTGTGAATTATCGTTTAATATATCACGGTTTGGAGTTCAATTGTAAACAATAATTTCACGAGCCCGAACTATTTCTTAAATATAAAAATACTATCTAAAAACCCATCGCCATTAGTTTTTTAAGAATCAGTATTGCCGTATGTTTAAAATGTACTGTAAGGATATGTTCATCCTTAAACTGGCATTGTTTATATCAAATTGTATTAAACTAATGCAATACAGCTGTAACATTTGTTGTGTGTTTAGTTTTTTGTTTTTAGCTGTTCTTTTTCAATATCTATCCGTTCACCCTGATTGTACAAGTACGCACACATCATATTGGGTATCTCAAACATCAATTTGCTCAAAAACTTCCCAATTTCAGGACCATATATTATGTATGGTTTGGGTAAAGGACATCTACAACATCTAAGCAATTACAAGTGACCCTAAACCGTTTATGTTAAACACTATTTTATTCTCAAATATACATTGTTATGATTTTAGACAACAGCTATAAATCAATTTTATATGTACAATTAAACAAACAATTTGAAAACATGATTCGAAAAATAGCTTAAACCTCATATCAATCTTTTCCGACAATTGCTTAAGTTGTGATGTCATAAACCATTGATAACGCATCGGTGGGAACCTTACAGAAGCTGGCTACTGTTGTATAAGTATATGCTACTCATGGTTCATAGATATTTAACAGGTTGACAGATATATCATGTATTCCGGATGGTTAGCTTAAACGGTAGAGTATTGTAACAGCAGTCCGATAATCCTGGGTTCGAGCCTTGGCCCAACATTATTGGCCTGCTGCACATTATTCTAGCCCTGTGACATTTGGCGATTCAGTCTGAACTGGATAAACTCAGATTTTCGTACCATGTGATTTTATGTGTCTTTGGATATTTGGGGATGAGGGGAATATGTCACCAGGACTTTATTAATATATGTATCTATCTACACTCTGATGTCATGGTTTATATATCTAACAGGTAGACCAGTACCTGGTTACATACATACATACATATAGCACACAGAATCAGACGGAAACAGTGATCGCACTATAGGTTTAACCTATTTCATATTATGAATTATTTTTGAAAGCAACTGTTATGCCTGACTATTTTTTCAGGTATGAGACAATTGAGGATGCCATGGCAACAGTAGTAGAAATCTACCTCCAGTTACTGAAGAGTCTCCAACAAGAGCATGAGTGGACAATCCTCATCCACCCAGTACTTCCTGTGCTTGATGTCACTCGACCAATCGTATTGCAGTTTAATAGGATCTTGGCCACCAAACTGTTAACAGAGCCTTCACTGCATTGGTTGAATTTTGTGAATGAACTTTTGACCCCAGATGGAAGTATGCTTAAGGAAGAGTTTAAGATTGATGGGACACATATGCATCCAAAATATGTGTCCTTGTTAACAGAAGCTTTGTCTCAGTATTTTTGACAGGCTTTACAAATATACTATTCAGCTGTGCTTCAACATACTTTAAAGGCACATGAAAAATCTTGTTCCATCATTTATACAGTCGTTACAGTTTATTAATAAACGGGTTTAGACTTGTTTGATTTTGTTTATCAGTTTGTATTGTAATTTGGCATGTAGTGTTGTTGATTTAACTTAGTGCTGTGTTGATTATGGCTTCCAAGCTGCTTTTAGACCTTTCTAACTTAAACTGAAACGTAAACATAAACGCAATGCGTAATCCAATAAAATCTGAAGGACTTTCTCAAAAGATATTTTTCAAAATCATGAATACGATACTAACCATAAGGGTTTATTGATTATTAATCAGTGGCAGAAAAACAATAAACATGGCTCCAGCGTAAATGGAGTGTCTACAGTAGAGTTTGCAGCAACTCTGCAGTTCTGCAGGTGAGAAGGTTCTAGGCCCATTCTCCATATTTTATCTCGATGTTCATTCCTGTTAGGCACCATATAACCTTTCATGTGTTGGTGTGCCTTAAAACCCCAATTCAATTCATTATTAATCATGCCTGTTTTCTTCTTTTCACTAAAGAATCTGTTTAATATGCTGTACACAAACTCCTTGAATCAGACGGTTCAGCTACCGACACATTATTTTCTGTCAGTTTTCACGTATTTATTTATTATGTTGAATAAGGGGTCATGAGTGGATGCTTGCTGCAAAAAAAAATACTGTCCCCAAACTAAAATAACTACCACGGGCTATCTTGCCTACCTGGTTCTTGTTCATCTACACGGAGGGTTGGCGTGGGTGGGGGAAGCGGTGAAAGGGTGTATATTATAGAGAACATGAATACCTGAATGTCACCAGAGAATACAATAATGCCTACGTCTTTTTTGAGGGTAAAGCCAAGGTCAAGGTCAGATATAGGGTATGGAGTTTAAAGGTATTGAAATGAATTGGATTTTGTAGTCGCACCAACAGCTTAGTCATATGGAGACTATTCCAGATTTCATTAGTGGAGGAAGCCCCCATATGCACCTCTGGGTAATTTTTGTGCACGTGCGGGCACCTGGGTAGCACCACCGACGTTCCGCAAGCCATCTGGATACCTTTCTCACATAAACATTCCTAGGCCCGTGAGGGATCGAACACACAGCGGTGAGTGGCAAGTGATTTCATGTCAAAGACCCTAACCACTCGGCCACGTAAAAGTTTAAAGGTAATCCAAGGAATGTTTACATTATGTGTCAAAGGAATACCTCTGGCATTTCATGATGCACAAAGCCAATTACATATGGTAAACAATTGCCTACGTTTTAAGTCTTTACAATCAAAGTCAATGTCACTGGTGAGGTGGTGCTTAGTAAGAGGGTTATGTCTTTCCCCTAATGAATGTACTTACAAAGTTTCATAGCAATACCTTTGACATTGCTTTTGTACTTGCGTCTTTAAAGTCGAGTTCACTGGTGGGGCGAGGCATAGTCAGTGGGTCAGTTATTACCCCATTCAATGTACATACAAATATTAAAAGCAAAACTTTTGCCGGAGATCAAAACATTCCAAAAAACTTTAACCATAAACTTAAACCATGTGTTGAAGGCTCCATCGTCGTATTTGCGTCTATTGTAAAGCCTTTGCGTCCGTTGTAAACCGTCAGCCTGCGAGTAACTCGAGTATAAGGTCTGGCTGCTGATCAGTCATTTCCCCCAAAACACCCCTTTGTCAAATAAATGGATTGGTCTTAATTTAAAGAAAGAATCAATACTATATATGTAGTGGCCTAAGGCATAATTTTTATCAAAAATATATATTGTTTACATCAAATGACAAACTTCATGTGACATGAACTGCAAATTGCACTAATCCCTAACGAATATGCAAAATAGTAGTTCCAGAACACTGCTTTGAGCACGAATATTGACGTTTCCTGTTACATTAAAAGTTAACGGACTTTACACTTTGTGCTAAATCAAGGAATTGCAGCATGGTTTAAAATGCATTTAAGTTAATATAATGGTCAGTTCTACAGCATTAGTAATATTTATAGCATAATTTTTCGAGTATATGCGATTCATACTGCTTTTCGAGGGCCATAGGCTTGAGAGTGCGGTATAAATCACATACACAAAAAAATGCTATAAATGTTTTGTACCTTAGCCATGTATCCAAGTACGCGCATGCAAGAAGTTTTAGGGCATAGCAGTTTTCAGTAAAAATAACAGCTCGATCCAATCAAGAAGTAGCAATATTATATATTCTGTGATGAATTATAGAAATTTCCCAGTTTGAGAAAATCTATAACATATCCCTTCCTCTACTGTGCTATCTCGCCTAGTGCGCAAGATAGCACAGTAGCCAAATGTTATGAACTAAACGACAGACGTCACGATATTACGTCACAAATTGACGTCATGATATTACTCCGCGCTGTCGCCAAAGGAGTGACAGAAGAAGGAATACTTGTGTCAAAAGACGATTGGAAAGAAATTCATCACAGAATATATATTATATAGTTTAAATTTTAATTAACATTTTTGTTGTGATACGGAAAATAATTCACTCGTGAGAAATATTCTTGCGATATAGAAACTCGTGCTAAAACGCACTCGTTTCTATATCGCAAGAATCTTTCTCACTCGGGAATTATTTCCCGTATCACTTCAACAATGTTAATTAAACTCTATTTATCACACGGCATGAGCATGACCAATGTTTTGATTATTGCAGCCAATCACCTTTGTATATTATTGGGGAATGCAATGTCAAGGAGTGCTGTTTTGGTAACGGTTTAGTCGTTTTGATTGACAGGTTGTGTGTAAACATTACAACTGCGCGCACGTAAAATTGAGTAGACCATGGTATAACTGTCGAATCTGTCATTTATAGCACGGCTGAAATATACCGGCATTTATAGCACGGTTTAGGCTCAGACCTTCACCATATTTCATTCAAAAGGGATGGAATACAAATAAGTTTGACCTGGAATTTGGCCTTCGTTCAAAACATAGGGGGACAAGTCCATGATCTTTATTTCTTAAGGCATTATTCGAGGTGGTCAGTTTGTTTTAGAATTGAAACAAATATAGGAATATAAGAGTCTTCCATGGGTATCCGGTGAAGATCAGGAATTCCAACACGAGGTATAATTGTTTTTATCGAAACCATGGTTCCGTCGAGGTTCCAATAACAGTTATACAGAGGGTTAAAATTTCCCTATCTCAACCGGATACCATTCTTTCTCTTGCATATCATTTATCTTCTGTGCATTGACGTCGCCAACTACTAATGTTTTGCTGTTTATTTACACAATGATGTCATGCAACTGTCATTGTTGATATAAGCACACTACTTTTTACTTTTATCTTCCCCCTTCGTAAGATCAGGCTTTCCATCACTCATATAAAATACGGATAACATTATCCGGTATGCAAGAATGCCATTAATTGCATAGTTTCAAATGTTCTACTGAAAGAATACATCTGTCTTTTCTATGTCCACAATTTTTTATTTTTGTTAGATTCTTGTTTTTGAAATTGGATAAATAAAGCATAAAATACCAAGGGCAAATTCCAAGATACCGAGATATGATTTTAAGTTGGTTAAAAGTTCTAAAGAGAAAATTACATACATTATTATGTGATGTTTTCGAATTCAGTGATGCATGGTAAAAGTTGGCAGGTATGCAGTTGACATATTCGATTCATATTTCAATATTTATTATTATTTGAAATTAAGAATACTGTTACTCATGTTTGCTCAAGGTTTTATGTAATTGTACACCTTTGTGGCTTCAACATACAGTAATAAAAATGTGCATGATATTTGTTTCAAGTTCTTTTGTTTTCAACATCAAGGTCACTGGAAGGTCGATGCTTGGTCAGAGGTTTAGGCCTTACCGTATGTATCGTGCATATCAAGTTTCCAAACAATATATTTGACTGCTTTGGAGATATATACCTTTAAAAAACAAACACACAAACAAGAGGTCAGTACCTTGAAGCTCTACTGATAGGTTTTGAGAGCTAGATCAGCCAGCATTCCTGTGAAGTTTCATGAAAATTGGTGAAGTAGTTCCTGGGGGCCCCCGTTTGGTCACGGGCAAAGAATAGGGCCACTGCAGATCCCTTTGGAGGGGTAAGCAGAGGGGTAGAATCCCCCCAAATTCATGTTCATTTTATCATTTTTTGTTCATGTTCATTAAAGGTCTTCATCATGATCCCTGCATTGTTTCAGGTGCTATCTCGCTCGCATCAAAAGAGCAGTGGCAGAAAAACAATAACGTGGCTCCAGCATAAATGGAGTTTCTACGATAGAATTTGCAGCAACTCTGCAGTTCAGGGTGAGAAGGTTCTAGGCCAATTTTCCATATTTTATCTCAATGTACATGGAAGATGAGCCTGGCATGTTCATGCCTGTTAGGCGCCATATAACCTTTTTCATGTGTTGGTGCGCCTTAAAATGCCAATTCAATTCAATTCAGGAGTAGTCACTACAAGTTTTTACTATATAACTCGTATGTAAACAAAGATGGCCAATGGCAGCCATGTTTAATCAAAATAATGTTCAACAAGGACCAACATCATGTCATGCTGATCAGAAAAAGTCCCATATCAACAGCACTTATAGTTTTCAAGAAGTAGTCGTTACAAATTTGTTTTTAGCTCGACTGATCAGAGATCAGCAGAGCTTATGCCGTGGTGCGGCATCCGTCGTCCGTCTGTCCTTAAACTTTTATTTGTAGCGACTACTCCTCTGAAACTACTAGATGGATATTCATGAAACTTTACAGAAATGTTGCCCATGAAGTCTAGTTGATCCTACAAAAATTCATGTTGATGTGAAATCCAAGATGGCCACCAAAGCTAAAAATAGATTTTTAAAATACAAGTTTGTAGCGACAACTTCTTGAAAACTCTAAGTGATATTGATATGGGACTTTTTCTAAAATGATCAGCATGACATGATGTTGGTCCTTGTCGAAAATCGTTTTGATTCGGCGTTAAACATGGCTGCCAGCGGCCATCTTTGTTAACACAGAGTTATATAATGAAAACTTGTAGCGACTACTCCTCTGAAACTACTAGACGGATTTTCATGAAACTTCACAGGAATGTTGCTCTTGATGTCTAATTGATCCTAGCAATATTTCAGGTCGGCCGGAAATTCAAGATGGCCGCCACGGCTAAATTTTCAAAATACAAGTTTGTAGCTTGAAAACTATAAGTGATATTGATATGGGACTTTTTCTAAAATGATCAGCATGACATGATGTTGGTCCTTGTCAAAAATCGTTTTGATTCGACGTTAAACATGGCTGCCAGCGGCCATCTTTGTTTACATAGAATTATATAGTAAAAACTTGTAGCGACTACTCCTCTGAAACTACTTTGCAGATTTTCATGAAACTTTACAGGAATGTTGCTCTTAATGTCTAATTGATCCTAGCAAAATTTCAGGTCGGCCGGAAATTCCAGATGGCCGCCATGGCTAAAAATAGATTTTCAAAATACAAGTTTGTAGCGACTACTTCTTGAAAACTATAAGTGATATTGATATGGGACTTTTTCTAAAATGATCAGCATGACATGATGTTGGTCCTTGTCAAAAATCGTTTTGATTCAATGTTAAACATGGCTGTCAGCGGCCATCTTTGTTTACATAGAGTTATATAATGAAAACTTGTAGCGACTACTCCTCTGAAACTACTTGACGGATTTTCATGAAACTTCACAGGAATGTTGCTCTTGATGTCTAATTGATCCTAGCAAAATTGGTACAATCAGTAGAGCTTCAAGGTCATTGACCTCTTGTTTTAAATTCTATTTTTAGCCATGGTGGCCATTTTGAATTTCTGGCCGACCTAATATTTTGCTAGGATCAATTAGACATCAAGAGCAACATTTCTGTTAAGTTTCATGAAAACCCTTCAAGCAGTTTCAGAGGAGTAGTCGCTACAAGTTTTTACTATATAACTCTTATGTAAACGAATCAAAAAGATTTTCAACAAGGACCAACATCAATATCACTTTCAGTTTTCAAGAAGTAGGCGTTACAAACTTGTTTTTTAAAAATATATTTTTAGCTTTGACGACAATCTTGAATTTCACATCGACATGCATTTTTGCTAGGATCAACTAGACATCATGGGCAAAATTTCTGTGAAGTTTCATGAAAATCCATCCATAAGTTTCAGAGGAGTAGTCGCTATATAAAAAGTTTACGAACAGTTGGACGACGGACACTGCACCACGGCATAAACTCTGCAGTAGAGCTAAAACACCAAGAAAGTTTGCCAAAGTTTGTCTTTTAAGTCAAGGTCACTAGTACGGAATCGCTCATCTGATGACCTGCACTTGCAATAGCAACAAAGAAAAGTAAACATTAGCTGTGTTAAAAAGAGGCTTTGTTGAATTAACTAGAACTATCACCGAAGGTGATGAATACTCCCACTTTTTTGATATCTAAGTATAACAAAGATCCATAATTCTGTAAAAAACTAGAACTGTCGTCGGAGGCGGACAAATACCCCCAGTTGCAACTTGTTGCAGGGTGGGTAAACATACAAGACATTGTTCCTATAAGATATATAGACATATATTATAGAGGAAAAGCCCGGACAAGAATTTTCTATTGGACTACCAAGTATGAAATGCATTAAAAATACAAAGCGCCATAACTCAGTGGAAAATTATTGAACCGGGAAGTCATGACAGTTTGCTCATATTCACTTGATATGGATGCTTCGTAGCAAGTTTCATGAAATTATAACATGGGGTTTTAGAGAAATAGCCTGGACAAGAATTTTGTATTATAAAAATATATTAGAAATACAAAGGGCCACAACTCAGTGGAAAATTATCGAACCGGAACGTCAGGATAATATGCTCATATTCACTTGATATTGATGTTTCGTAGCAAGTTTCGCAAACATTATAACATGGGGGTTTCAGAGAAATAGCGTGGACATGAATTTACTTTTTGACTATATTTTGAAATGCATTAAAAATACAAAGGGCCATAACTCAGTGGAAAATTATACTGAACTGGAAAGTCATGACAGTATGCGCATATTCACTTGATATGGATGCTTCGTAGCGAGTTTCATGAAATTATAACATGGGGTTTTAGAGTAATAGCGCGGTCAAGAATTTTCTATTTCACTACCATGCAAGTATGTAATGCATTAAAAATACAAAAGGCACAGTATGCACATCTCCACTTGATATTGATACTTCCTAGCACGTTTCGCTAAATTCTAACAAGGAGAGAAATAGCCCGGACAAGAATTTTGTATTATATATATATTAGAAATACAAAGGGCCATAACTCAGTGGACAATTACCAAACCGGAACGTCATGATAGTATACGCATGTTCACTCAATAGTGACACTTCCTAGCAAGTTTCGCGAAGTTCTAAGACGGAGTTATTGAGAAATAGCGTGGACAAGAATTGCGTCTACGGACAGGCGGACAGCTTTCACTACCAAGTATGAAATGCATTAAAATACAAAGTGCCATAACTCAGTTGAAAATTATTGAACCGGAACATCATGACAGTATGCACATTTCCACTTGATATTGATACTTCCTAAAAAGTTTCGCTAAATTCTAACAAGGAGTTTTAGAGAAGTAGCCCGGACAAGAATTTTGTATTATATATATATTAGAAATACAAAGGGCCATAACTCGGTGGAAAATTATCGAACCGAAATGTCATAATAGTATGCGCATGTCCACTCGATAGTGATACTTCCTAGCACGTTTTCGCGAAATTCTAAGAAGGAGTTATTGAGAAATAGCCCGGACAAGAATTGCGTCTACGGAAAGATGGACAAGGTGATTCCAGTATACACCACCCCACCACTCCACCCTCAAATTTGCGGGGGATATAAATTTAATGCAAAGACATCATATCATCAGGTGTGAACTGTATGCCAAGTGTAATAACAATCAATGAAAGCTTTTAAGTGAAAGCCACATGAAGTTCTTTAATATACAATACAAGAGTGGAAATTCTAACAAGGGCCAAAAGGCCAGAATTTGACCCAGGGCCGCCATCTGAACAAACATAGCAGAGGTCCGTAAGCTTATGGTAAATGCATAATATTAAACCTCAGGCTCTTGTAGTTTCAGAGAAGATGGTTTTTTTTTAAAGATTCTCTTATATAACTCGTATGGAGATCTGACACCAGGGTCACTGTTTGGACAAATCTGGTAAAAGAGTAAAAAGACCATACACTAATGCTGCATGTAATATACATGATATATGAGAGCTCTATACTTCGCTGTTTCAGTGAAGAAAAAATATTTTTTAAGTTTTTACCTATGGGGCCAAATTTCACCATTTGAATAAACTGGTAGAGGACCATAAGCTAATGGTAAATGCAAAATAGTTGCAGAGAAGACTTTGCTATAGAACTTGTAAAACACGTGACCCCAGGGGTGGGACCAAATTTGACCCTGGCCATTTGAACAAACTTGTTAGAGGACCATAAGCTCATGCTACATGAAATATATGAGAGCTCTGTGCCTTGTGGTTTCAGAGAAGATTTTTTTCAAGTTTATCCTTATGCAAGTCTATGAAAACATGTCCCAGGGCACAGCCATTACTTCACTTGAACAGACTTGATATTCCAGGGTAAAGATCAAATACAAAATGATGGTTCTAGAGTTTCTATGACAGTGATAACCTCATAAAATAAAACATTTTAAAACAAAATGTCAATGACCTTGAAGCTCTCCTGGCAGGTTCTGAAAGCTAGATCAGCATTCCTGTGAAGTTTCATGAACATCTGTCGAGTAGTTTCAGAGTAGTCGTTACAAGTTTTTATATATAACTCTATGTAAACAAAGATGGCCACTTGCAATCATGTTTAATGTCAAATCAACATAATTTTCAACAAGGATCAACATTATGTCAAACTGATCATTTTAGAAGTAGTTGCTACAAATTTGTTGAAATCTATTTTTAGCCATGTTGGCCATCTTGAATTTCGAGCCAACCTGAAATTTTGTTAGGATCAACTACTCATCAAGAGCAACATTTCTATTAAGTTTTATGAAAATCCTTCAAGAAGTTTCAGAGGAGTAGTCGCTACAAGTATTTGCAATATAACTCTATGTAAACAAAGATGGCCGCTGGCAGCCATGTTTAATGTCAAATCAAAATGATTTTCGACAAGGATCAACATCATGTCATGCTGATCATTTTAGAAAAAGTCCCATATCAATATCACTTACAGTTTTCAAGAAGAAGCCATGTTTAATGTAGAATCAAAATGATTTTCAACAAGGACAAACATCATGCCATACTGATCATTTTATAAAAAGTCCCATATCAATATCACTTCTAGTTTTCAAGAAGTAGTCGCTAAAATCTTGTTTTTTTTAAATATATTTTTAACCGTGGCGGCCATCTTGAATTTCCGGCCAACCTGAAATTTCGCTAGGATCAAGAGCAATATTCCAGCGAAGTTTCATGAAAATCCGTCCAGTAGTTTCAGAGGAGTAGTCGCTACAACTTTTTACTACATAACTTTATGTAATCAAAGATGGCCGCTGGCAGCCATGTTTAATATATAATCAAAATGATTTTCGACAAGGACCAACATCATGTCATGCTGATCATTTTAGAAAAAGCTCACATATCAATATCACTTAAAGTTTTCAAGAAGTAGTCGCTGCAATCTGGGTTTATTAAAAATTGCTTTTAGCCGTGGCGGCCATCTCGAATTTCCGGCCGACCTGAAATTTTGATATGATCAACTACACATCAAGAGCAACATTCCTGTGAAATTCCATGAAAGTCCGTCGAGTAGTTCAAGAGGAATAGTCACTATAAGTTTTTACTATATAACTCTATGTAAACAAAGATGGCCGCTGGCAGCCATGTTTAATGTCGAATCAAAATGATTTTCGACAAGACCAACATCATGGCATGCTGATCATTTTAGAAAAAGTCCCATATCAATATCACTTACAGTTTTCAAGAAGTAGTCGCTACAAACTTTTTTATATATATATATAGTTTTAGCTGTGGTGGCCATATTGAAGTTCCGACCGAGTTGATATTTTGCTAGGACCAACTAAACATCAAGAGCAACATTCCTATTAAATTTCATGAAAATCCGTTAAGTAGTTTCAGATGAGTAGTCGCTACAAGTTTTTACTATATAACTCTATGTAAACAAAGATGGGCGCT
Organism: Cyrtodaria siliqua; assembly: GCA_037043455.1. Lineage (NCBI taxonomy): Eukaryota > Metazoa > Mollusca > Bivalvia > Adapedonta > Hiatellidae > Cyrtodaria > Cyrtodaria siliqua. The sequence continues at coordinate 51,939 of JAWPHD010007990.1, read as the reverse complement.
GGCAGCCATATATAAGTCGAATCAAAATGATTTTCGACAAGGACCAACATCATGTCATGCTGATCATTTTAGAAAAAGTCCCATATCAATATTACTTACAGTTTTCAAGAAGTAGTCGCTACAAACTTGTTTTTATTTAAATCTATTTTCAGCCGTGGCGGCCAGGATCAGCTAAACATCAAGAGCAACATTCCTCTGAAATTTCATGAAAATCCGTTAAGTAGTTTCAGAGGCGTAATTGCTACAAGTTTTTACTATATAACTCTATGTAAACAAAGATGGCCGCTTGCAACCATGATTATTGTCGAATCAAAATGATTTTCGACATGGACCAACATCATATGTGTCATGCTGATCATTTTAGAAAAAGTCCCATATCAATATCACTTATAGTTTTAAAGAAGTAGTCGCTACAAACTTATGTTTTTAAAATCTATTTTTAGCCGTGGCGGCCATCTCGAATTTCCGGCGGCCTGATATTTTGCTTGGATCAATCAGACATCAAGAGCAACATTCCTGTGAAGTTTCATGAAAATCCGGTCAAGTACTTTTGCAGGAGTAGTCTACAAATTTTTACTATAATACTCGATGTAAACAAATATGGCCGCTTGCAGCAATGTTTAACGTCAAATCAAAACGATTTTCGGCAAGGACCAACAATCATGTCATGCTGATCATTTTAGAAAAGGTCCCATATCAATATCACTTATATTTTTAGTCGATACAAACTTGTTTTTTAGAAATCTATTTTTAGCTTTGGTGGCCTTCTTGGATTGCACAGCAACATGAATTTCTGCTAGGATCAACTAGACTTCATGGGCAACATTTCTGTAAAGTTTCATGAAAATCTATCCAGCAGTTTCAGAGGAATAGTCGCTACAAAACGGACAGACGTACGGACGGACGATGGACACCGTATCACGGCATAAGCTCTGCTGATCTTTCAGATGAAAGATGAAGTAGCTACACATTTATCAAAGCAAAAGCATTGTTAAATAAATCAAGGGCCGTAACTCGGTTGTTTCTAGAATGACAGGGGTGGTTTTTGAATCTGTCCCACTTTCATTTATGACCATGATAACTTCATAAAAAAGCACAATAATAACAAAATAAACAAAATAGAAATATGTCCATAGGACACGGATTCCCCACCCCCACTTTCTGCTTCACTTATTAATAAGTAAATTGTCTTTCGGACATTAATTTCATTAATTTTTTTACTATTCCACGGGGCATAACTCTTTTTAAAACCTTTAAAGAGCCATAACTCCGCCAAAATAATTCAACCGGAACATGGTGACGATATGTAAAATTAGGCTTGGTACTGATCAAAAGAGTATGAGAGTGGGCTTTTGGAAACGACCGAACACGATAAATACGAAATATTGCAGTCCGGTTTGACTGAGACTTTTCATGAACAAAGTTTCATTTAAATCCGGCCAAATGAAGGCTCTTTCGTCTTAATGAGGCAAACTATAGCATTTTTAACTAAATCAAGGGCCATAACTCCGCTGTTGCTAGTCCAATCTGGCTGGGTTTCGAACTTGTTCGAGTTTTCATTGAAATTAACAATCTGGTAAAGTCTGATAAAAATCGGATGAAAAATGAAGGCCTTATCGTTTTAACGAGGCAAAATACAGTATAATTTAACTAAATCAATGGCCATAACTTCGGTGTTACTGGTCCGATCTGGCTGGTTTTCGAATTTGTCCGAGCTTTCATTGATATTACATTTTTTGCGCACAATATGACCTATTTATGTGTCGACGTGCCGTAAAACACCATTCATTCATTCATATTAGCAATCTCGGCAAGTTTGGTAAAGATCGGATGAAAAATGAAGGCCATATAGTCTTAACGAGGCAAAATATACCATTTTTAACTAAATCAAGGACCATAACTCTGCTGTTACAGGTCCGATCTGGCTGGTTTTCAAACTTGTCCGAGCATTCATTGAGATTAACCATTTGATAAAGTTTGGTAAAGATCGGATGAAAAATGAAGGCCCTATCTAGACCATGGGCTACTCAACTTTTCGGTACCAACTCAGCTGGCAAATTTTAAATGCTACCACCTTTTAGATATATCTGAGTAAAAAAGAAATAGCCAGGATAGTTTTTCTGAAACGGTAGCTTAACACATTATTTTTTGGCTAAAACATCCAAATTTGAACAAAAATCGCTAAAAACTGGAATATTTTTTTAAATATTATTGTCATTGCAATATAAGGGAACTGAAGCTTCTGAAAGTTGCCTGTTATATTCATATAATTAAAAATGATATTTGAAATGAACAAAATGTATACAGCTTGCCATTTTGGGGGGAAATCAGCAAAAAAAGTACAAATTGCTGATTTTTGGAATAATTATTAAAAAAAATATTGACACTTCCAGTTAAACAAAATAGAAGGTTTTAACGTGTTTTCATTTTTCTAAAGATGTCCTGAGATATAGGTAAAATTCTAAAGGATCAGAGATTTGGAAAAACTGGGATATTTTGGGCCAAAAGTTGCAAATTTGAACCAAAATCACTAACAACGGGATTACTTCTAAAAATATACTTCTCATTACAATATAAGGAGATTGAAAGTCCTTAAAGTTATCTGTTATAAACAAGTTTATGAAAACAAATATTTGGAATGAATAAAATAATTAAATCTTGAAATTTTGGGGGGAAATCAACACAACATGAATTAAAGTCGCTGATTTTTGGAATAGTTATGAAATTTTAAATTATGATTAAAATGTAATAAAACTGAAGTCGTTATAGTATTTCTTTAAATGTAAAGTTGTCATGACCTACAGAAGAGACAGTCCTAAAGGATCAGAGATTTGAAAATGCGATTTCTTTTGGCCCAGAATACCGAAATTTAAACCAAATCCGCCGAAAACTGGACTATTTAAAATACAATTTTATTGCAATATAAGGGAGTTGAATGTTCGTAAAATATTATATGAATGTACATGGGAAAAATGTTTGGGATAAACAAAGTTGATACATCTTGACATTTTTGGAGAAAATCTACAAAAATGAAGCATACAATAAAAGATTTTTTGACATTTATTTATTACAAAACAAAGTATTTTTCAAAAATGTAAATAAAGATGTATTAAGGTACAGACAAAATGTTCCTAAGTAACTTGAAAGCTGCAAATAAAATTTACGAAAATTTGAATATTTATTAAAAAATGATTTCTTTTGAAAGGAAATGGAGCTGAAGGTCTTAACCCTTTTCTTATTATGTAGACAAAGAGGCTCCCATTCCATTTTGACTTAATTATACCAGTTTTGAATTATATCTTTCCTCTTGTTTTGATTTCGCAGGTAAAGATATGATGATCGACGGACAGGTATCTAGAAGATACTTGACTCAAATAATTTAATACTACCTTACTAATTAGAATCATCGAAGAATGGTATTTTTGTTTGATTGATTAACATTTGATCTTATTATTTACCTTATCATATGAGTGATGCATTTTAGATATGAGTACACATATTCACACTGTCCACTATGATCGAGATACGAAAAAATGTGTAATGCTTAATATGTATTTTATTGATTTGCTCAACGGTCTTCTTAGACTTATTGCAATATTGTTATATGCATAATTGTATGGAGGATGGCCTCGAACCTCCATAGACCTATGACGAGGCAAATAAAGTTTCTTCTTCTTCTTCTATGTTCGTGTATATGGGAGAAAAAAATGGGCGAACACACACAAAAAAAAATAGGCTAACAAAATAATTGCATGAATAACATACATGTATAACTATTTGTAATCAAAAAATTGAAGACATTTTTTAACGATTTTGATAATTAAACTCAAACTCAAACTCACAAATTGCATACGTTAATTCCATTGTAGTATTTCTTTTATTAAACTATTGCAAAAAAAAATATGCCAATTAACAGAACCGAGAGAAGTGATATTTCAGTTTTGGGTTGAGAAAAATAAGTAAACGTAGTTTTAAAGAAAGCTCAGCCTGGAAAATAATATACGTCTGAAAGCTACAGAAAGAGACAATCATGATATGATATTAACATCTTTGACAAAATACTACGTTTTCATCTGCCGAATGTTGACGCATGTTAACATTCTGAATCTGGTATGCATGCTACAACTAACTCCCCTGCATTCACACCATGTTACAATACATGGAAGTCTATGCTTTCTGCAAGTACAGTGTAAAGTAAGTTTCGCAAGATACTTTGATAACATTCCGAAATTATAAAGGAACAGATGGGCCATCTGTTATAACAGGCCTTATAACAAAGTCCAAGGTGTACCATCCCTATTCTAAAGCTATGTAAGACTTTCCGAGGTCCTTGTTTGCACGTGGTGGTATCCAAGCAAATGGTGTACTGCTGATGCTGCATATGTATTGGGAATACTGCTCATCAAGAGCTGACCAGTTGAATCCACAACGCTATAGGATGGACATACAACAAGCCGTTGTAATGAGACACTGGATTATTATTAACTGATATCCAGTTGATTATTATTCCATGGTCTCATTACAACAACGTGTTGTATGCCCATTCTACTGAATGGTGGATTGAATTGGAAAATCTCACCATCAGATGTTACTATAGACTGTGTGTCAATTTAGACAACCTGCTGTTTAAAATAATACTTAACTACCGTCTTTCAAAACATGTCTGTCAGGATGCTCTATCCTATTGCCTTAGCGGTATCTAGATTATACTTTTCTTTCAGCAGTCATATACACAAACTACTTTGTAAATCAGTTGTTTTCATTTAAGAACGATTTTCCTACTCCCAAGAACTGAAGCAAAGACTGCTGTGCTGGTCTTTCAAATCTCCTTGCAACGTTGCCTTTGTATCTACCCTGTGTTAACTTGCATCACGTGTAACACTCGTTAGCTGCTGTATATTAAAGGACTGTTTATCTGCCATCTTTATATAAAAACAAACTCCAAAATGGATGGAGTATGGTCAAGGGACATTTTCAACCAAATGCATACTTTAGGAATGAGTAATGTCAACCATAAAGTACATGACAGTAATTCAATATTTTTTATTTACGTGAACATAATATCAGAAATAATACGTATATGGCTGAAACTGTGCCCTTTATATCCGAAAAGTAATGTCAAATAAATGTTCCATTTATCCAGCGAGAGCAGACGAGACCATTAAATAAACCATGTTATACAATCATCCAATTTCAAAGTGCACCATTGTAAAAAGGCAAAGATATTCTTTCAATGACAGGTGGTTTCGAACGAAATAATCTCAATGTTATAGTATGATGACATTGACGGACTTTCTCTGTAAACATTTTATAACCGGCAACTGTATTTGTGGATGTGTTAAACAGAACTGAGTGACTACTTTGTCAAAACAAAACCAATTAGCATGTCTATATTCGAAAAAAAATGGTCCAAACCAAATAACAAATCTAATAAAATGTTCATCCGAACGTTTCACCATACTTCGTTTCAGTTTACAATGTAAGTGCACGCTTTTCATGTGTATCATTTGTGTATTGAAGGCACATATGGAATATAAAGAATATTTTTCTTTTTTTAACAATGGTGTACTTTTACAATTATGCTATACATATTTTCAGTGTGTAGGTGAATTTAACAATAGTATATAATTCAATGATGGAATCAAGAGCTCATAATCACATAGGCTTTTGCATATGTTAAATAAATAACTAGAAGGGTGTTCCACGGAACACATTTGTAGACTGTCATGTGCTTATTTAACGTTATGAGCTAGGTCAAGTTGCAGGTAAAGGTTTAATGGAAAGGGGCATAACTTTGCCGAAATGAAAAACAAAGTTATTAGACATATTTAACGACTTTCCTTAGGGTGAGATGAAGATGTTTATAAAGTTTCATGAACATAGGTGAAATACTTTTTAAGTTATGACCAAGTTCAGGTAGCAGGTTAAAGCGTGACGGACAGACGAACGAAGACGACGAATGAAGACAGACTAAGGACAAGGCGATCCCTACCTGTCTGCCATGCTACGAAGGTGAGACAAAGACAAATAAAATGGAATTTTGAATTGTAACATTTCTGCGAATCATTTTTTAATGTTAGCTCAATTTTTTTAATTAAAAACTTAAAAGTGTACTTTATTATCTCCCTTTATAGCAACACCTTTATTACAGATAGGTCACAAGTTTATATTATTTCATATTGTTTCGTATATAATGAATCTAAAAAACTATATTTACATGTAATATGCTTAAAAAGTATAAATGTATTCTAATTTGTTTGGTTATCTTTACCTTCTTTCGATAGAATGTGTGTTTAATGATTAAAATGGTAAAATGTTTGCTTCCATATGTTTTTATACGTTTTCAAGGGTTGAACTATTGAACTGTTATATGTTTACATGACTTACGTAATCATTTTGGCAATCAAATACACAAAAACAAATTTGGTCGAGTTAATCCATGCCATACATCCATTTTTATATCAATTTAGAACATTTACTTAAAAATACCTCCCTTTATAAAACAATAGTTTTACACACTTAAGCTACTGAACTAAAAATACTATCCTGGCTTAAAAGAAGCGTAAGACATTGACCTTTCCAAAAATGCATATTAGAATTTGCCAGCTTGAGTGGTACCAATATGTTAAAATTTGGGTAGCAGCACACGGCCTAATCGTCTTTACGAGACAAAATATAACATTTTTAACTAAATCAAGGGCCATAACTCCGCTCTTACTGGTCCGATCTGGCTGGTTTCTGAACTTAACCGAGCTTTCATAGATATTAACAATCTGGTACAGTTTGGTAAAGATCGGATGAAAAATAAAGGTCCTATCGTATTAACGAGGTAAAAGTTAACAGACGGCGGACAACGGACAAAACTCGCCATCCAATAAGCTCTGCTGGCTCTTGCCCAGGAGAGCTCTTGCCCAGGAGAGCTAAAAAGGGAATCCGTTGGAAGCGACAAACTGTCGTCCGTCGGTGCGTTAACTTTTGCCTCGTGAACACTCTAGCCCCTCATTTTTCATGCGATCTTAGTCAAAGTCGGATCAGTATCACCAGAGTTATGGGCCTTACGGCCCTTGTTTTGCTGAAAAAATCCCATGTTCTGCCTTGTGAACACTCTAGCACCTCCAATTATTATTTGATTTTTACCAAACTTGCACAGATTGTAAATAACAATGAAAATATTGAGTATTCTGCCTTGTGAACACTCTAACACCTTCATTTATTATTTGATCTGTACCACACTTGCAAAGGTTGTTAATAGCAATGCAATCTTGGACGAGTTGGAAACCAGCCATATCGGACAAATTACACCGGAGTTATCGCCCTTGATTTCTGAAATATGCTATAATTTGGCCTCGTTAACACGATATGGCCTTCATTTTTCATCGGATCTTTTCCATAACTTTACCAGATTGTTGATATCAATGAAAGCTCGGAGGAGTTTGAAAACCAGCCAGATTAGACCATTTACACCGGAGTTATGGCCCTTGATTTTCTGAAGTATGCTATAATTTGGCCTCGTTAACACGATAGGGCCTTCATTCGGATCTTTTACAAACTTTACCTGATTGTTGATACCTATGAAAGATATTGGACTAGTTTGAATACCAGCCAAATTGGATTAGTTACACTGGAGTTACGGCCCTTGATTTAGTTAAAATGCTGCATTGTGCCTCATTAAGACGAAAGGGCGTACATTTGACCTGATTTTAATGAAACGTTGCAGGCTTGATCAGTACTAAATCTAGTTATGCATATGTTCACCGTGTTCTGTTATACATGTCATCGCCGTATTTGGATTGAAATATTTTTGGCGGAGTTATGGCCCTTTAAAGGTTTTAATACACACATTTTGCTAGGACTAGTTCTCCTGAACCCCTGGCAGGATTTCAATGAAACTTTGCAGGTATGATCAGTACCAGGCCTAGTTGTGCATATCATCGCCGTGTTCTGGTTGAATGGTTTTTGAGGAGTTATCGCCCTTTAAAGGTTTTGATACACAAACTTTATCCAGACTAGTCTCTTCTGAACTCATGGCCGAATTTTGGCGGGGAGGATGAGTACCAAGCCTAGTTGCGCCTATCATCGCCGTGTTCCGGTTAAATGATTTTTGGCAGAGTTATGGCCTTTTAAAGGTTTTATTACACTTACTATGTACATGCTAGTTCTCCTGAACTCCTGGCTGGATTTCTGTGAAATCTGGCAGGAATGATCAGTATCAAGCCTAGCTGGGCATACTTTTATTATTGTCATGTTCCGGTTGAATGATTTTTGTTGGATTTGTAGCAAGTAGAGCGATACAGGCCCTCTTGAGCCTCTTGTTATATTCTACGTTTGAAAAACGGTATTATGGTATGGGGTCATCCGTATAGGGCCTTCGTCCATAAGCAATTGCGCATTCTGGACAATAACTTCGAAACCCTATCACCGACACTCATGAAACGCATTCTGGAAGATAACTTCGAAATAAATAAACTCACACTCGTGAAACTTCATATGTACATTGCCCTAGGTGGGATGAGGAATCCTATTGGTTTTGGGGTCAGCAGAATTAAGGTAAAGGTGACAATGACCTTATATGGAAATAAACATTCCGGACGATAACTTCGAAATCTTGAACCCACACTCGTGAAATTTCATAGTTGCATTGTCTTTGGTGCGATGAGGAACCCTATTAATTTTGAGTCAGTGGGTCAAAGGACAAGGTGGCCATGACCTTATATGGAAATAGGCATTCCTTCTGATAACTTTTAAACTTTAACACCCACACTCATGAAACGTCTAAGGTGCATTGCCCTTGATGAGAGGAGGAACTCTATTGATCTTTATGTGTCAGTCAGTCAAAGGTCAACGTCGTCATGGCCTTGTATATAAATAGGCATTCCGCGCAATAACTTCAAAATCATATCCCCCACACTGTTGAAATTTCATTTGTACATTGCCTTTCGTGAGAGAAGGAACCGTGTTGATTTTGGGTTAATGGGTCAAAGGTCAAGGTCGCCATGACCTTGTATGGAAATTGCATTACTGCCCTTGGCGAGAGGAAGAATCCTATTGTTTTTGAGAGCAGCAGTTCAATGGTTAAGGTCCCCATGACCTTATATGGAAATATGCTTTCTGCGCGATAACAACAAAACCATAATACTCACCCTCATTAAACTTCATAGATATACTGATCTTGGTGAGAGGACAAATCCTATTGTTTTTGAGGGCAGCAGTTCAATGGTTAAGGTCACCATGATCTTATATGGAAATATGCTTTCTGCGCGATAACAACAAAACCATAACACTCACACTCATGAAACTTCACAGGTACATTGCCTTTGGTGAGAAAATAATCTTATTGTCTTGGGGTCAGTAGGCCAAAGGTCAAGGTCACCATGACATTAAATGGAAATACACATTCTGCTAAATAACTTTGAAACAATGACACTTACTCTCATACAATTGCATAGGTACATTGCCCTTGGTCAGAGGACGAACCATTTTGCTTTTGGGGCCACTATGTCAAAGTTCAAGGCCACCCGTACATATTCCTAGTGATAACTCCAGCAGTACAATACCTACACTCACGAAACGTTGTAGGCACATTGCCGTTGTTGAGAGGAGGAACTCAGTTGCTTTTGCCTTTATTAGGTCAAAGGACAAGGGTACCTGTCCTCATATGGACATACGCATTCCAAATGATAACCCTGGAAATATAATACCAACACTTATTAGACTTCATGTCCTTTGTGAGAGGAGGAAGCCTATTACTTTTGGGTTCAGTAGGTCATCAAGGTCACATTGACCTGACAATGACCGGCTCCTAAACGATATGTTCCCCACTGTAACTTGTAACTATTTGACCTACAGTTTTCAAACTTTACAGAAATAGTTCACACGTTAAAACAACAACTCCGATTGATTTTATACTGAGTAAGTCAAATGTCATAAAACTGAAATCGCATTTCAAATGGAAAACCAGGTTTTCGTGGAATTGCCGTGTTTCTTGTTTTAAACTTGCTACAATTAATCAAAATCTTATAACGATGTGCAGAGCACAAGTTCCATTACTCTGTTTAGCATTTCTTCAGAGTTATGTGTCATTTTAGTCCCCTTTCCTACCGGTGTGTCCGGCATCAGAAATTGTAAAAAAAACACACTGTTACTGAAAACAGAAAAATGGTTTCTGCTCAATAACTTAAGCTAGGAATGAGATATTAAAATAAAACTTTATGGGTACCTAGCTTTATGAACAGGAAGTTTGGTTTTGCATTTGGGGTAACTGGATCCAGGCCAAGGTCACCGTTACTGAAAACAGAAACATGGTTTCTGCTCAATAACTTTAGTTAGGAATGAGATATTGGAATGAAGCTTAATGGGTAATATTATATGAAAAGGAAGCTTGAGATTGCATTTTTTGTCACTGGAGTCAAAGTAAAGGTCACTGTTACTAAAAATCAAAAAATGAAAATGGTTTCCGCTCAATAACATTAGTTAGGAATGAGGTAACTGCCTGAAACTTGGTGTGTCGGTCGCATATAAAAAGCAAGTTTGGGATTGCATCTGAAGCCGCTGAAGTCTAGTTCAAGCTCACGGATACCAAAAATAGAAAAAAAAAGTTTCCGCTCATTAACTTTAGTTTTGAATAATATGTTGGAATTAAACTTTAAAGGTAGGTAACTTATATAAAATGGAAGCTTGGGATTGCATTTCAGGTCACTGGGTTCAATGTCAAGGTCACTGTTACTAAAAATATATGGTTTCTGCTCAATAATTGTTTCTGCACAATAACTTTACTTAGGAATGAACTATTGTAATAAAACCTTATGGATAGGTAGCTTGTTTGAAAAAGAAGCTTGGGATTGCATTTGGGGTCACTGTGTTCAAGGTCACTTTTACTAAAAATAGAACAATTGTTTACTGTTTCTGCTCATTAACATTACTTAGGAATGAGATATTGGCCTGAAACCTGATGTGTGGGTGGCCGAGCTTTTATTGATATTAACAATCTGGTAAAGTTTGATAGAGATCGGATGAAAAAAGAAGGCCCTGTCGTCTTAACGAGGCAAAATATAGCATTTTTAACTAATCAAGTTAACCTCATATAAAACATAACTCCGCTGTTACAGGTCCGATCCGGCTGAGTTTCGAACTTGTTTGAGCTTTCATTGACATTAACAATCAAGTAAAGTTTGGTAAAGATCGGATAGAAAATGAAAGCCCTATTGTCTAAACGAGGCAAAATATATCATTTTTAACTAAATCAAGGGCCATAACTCCGCTGTTACCTTTTCGATCCAGCTGGTTTTCGAACTTGTCCGAGCTTTTATTGATATTATCAATCTGTTAAAGTTTAGTAAAGATCGGATGAACAATGAAGGCCCTATCGTCTTAACTAGGCAAAATATAGCATTTGTAACTAAATCAAGGGCTATAACTCTGCTGTTACTTGTCCGATCTGGCTGGTTTTCATCCATTGATATTAACAATCAGTTAAAGTTTGGTAAAGATCGAATGTTAATAACCATTATAAACTGAAAATTGATTCGCTCTTCCATTTTCCGGAAAGACACTCAACAAAAACTGCGTAAGGTCCATTGTAACACAAATGTTTGGAAATAAAACTTCTTTAGCCATAGGGTCGTTGACCCATGGAACGAATTAAATGAGACCATCGTTTACGCGCCGTATGTGGACTTATTCAAAAAACGACTGAGCGCTGCTCCTAAGTGAACGAGCAGCGAAACAGACAAAGGTACAAATGCAATAAAACAGCAAGTTTGCTATGGCTCCCCAGAGACAAGAGCAGTATGCAGCGCTTGATCACCACTGTATTCCAGTCGTACTATAGCGTCTTGGGTTTTAAATAGATGTATGGACACCCAACTGACGATGTAGCCTGTAGCTGGTAGTAGCTATCCCGCGAACAACATCCAAATTTAAAAACATTTAAACCCACTGACTACGAGGTATATACATAACATATGTTTTGAGAATCCAAACTCTATACATACAATACAAGAGGGCCAAGATGGCCCTAAATCGATCACCTGAGTACTGGCACTTATCAAACTTCTTCGAAATCTTATGGTCATATACAATCTGTGCAAGTTTGGTTAAGATTGTTCAAGAAATGTGGGCTCTGTTGTGTATAACAACATTGATTATAAAGACACTGACAAAGTTTGGTAAATATCAAATACAAAATGAAGGTGCTAGAGTGTAACACCTTGGGCAGGGCCAAATGTGACCCCAGGGCTACATGTAATATATGGGAGCTTTGTGGTTTCAGAGAAAAATATTTTTTAAGTTTTTCCCTATACAAGTCTATGTAAAACATGATCCCTAGGGCAGGGCCAAATGTGACCACACGGTCACCATTTGAACAAACTTGGTAAAGGACCATAAGAGTATAGTAAATTCAAAATATTAAACCTATGGCTCTGGCAGTTCCAGGGAAGAAGACTTTAATGTGTTTCCTATATAAGTCTATGTAAAACTGTGACCCCGGGGCACGGCCAAATTTGACACCAGGGTCACCATTTGAACAATCTTGGTAGAGGACCATAAGCTTATAGCAAATGCAAAATATTAAACCTCTGGCTCTTGCAGTTCCAGAGAAGAGAATTTTTTTCAGTTTTTCCCTATACAAGCCTATGTAAAACTGTGACCCCGGGGCGGGGCCAAATGGTGACCCTGTGACCCTCAGGGTCACCATTTGAACAAAACTGGTAGAGGACCATAAGCTTATAGCAAATGCAAAATATTAAACCTCTGGCTCTTGCAGTTTCAGAGAAGAAGATTTCTTAAGTTTTTCCCTATACATGTCTATGTAAAACATGTGACCCTTAGGGCGGGGCCAAATATGACCCCAGGGTCACCATTTGAACAAACTTGGTAAAGGATCATCAGCTTATAGTAAATGTAAAATATCAAACCTCTGGCTCTTGTAGTTTCCGAGAAGAAGATTTAAAAAAATATAATCCTATAAGTCTAAGTAAAACTGTGACCCTCGTTGCGGGGACAAATTTGACCCCAGGGTCACCATTTGACTTAGTAGAGGACCATAAGCTGATGCTACATGTAATACATGAGAGCTTTGTGCCATGTGGTTCCAGAGAAGAAGTTTTTTTCAGTTTTTCCCTATACAAGCCTATGTAAAACTGTGACCCCCGTGGTGGAGCCAAATGTGACCCCTGGGTCACCATTTGAAGAAACTTGGTGGAGGACCATAAGCTTATAGCAAATGCAAAATATTAAACCTCTGGCTCTTTCAGTTTCAGAGAAGAAGATTTTTGAAGTTTTTCCCTATATATGTCTATGTTCAAATGGTGACCCTTGGGGCGGGGTCAAATGTGACCCAAGGGTCACCATTTGAACAAACTTAGTAAAGGACCATAAGCTTATAGTAATGCAAAATATCAAACCTCTGGCTCTTGTAGTTTCCGAGAAGAAGATTTTTAAAAAAAATCCTATATAAGTCTATGTAAAACTGTGACCCCTGGGGCGGAGACAAATTTGACCCCGGGGTCACCATTTGAAAAAACTTAGTCGAGTACCATAAGCTGATGCTTCATGTAATACATGAGAGCTCTGTGCCTTGTGGTTTCAGAGAAGAAGATTTTTAAAACTTTTTCCTATATGTCTATATGAAAAACATGCAAAATCTCAATATACAAACTTTGGATCCCCGGGACACGGCCATTTTTGGACAAAATTGATAGTCTAGGCATTGGCGATCATTTTAAAAGAAAAACTGTTGAAATCTGTCCAGCGGTTCTGGAGAAGAAGATTTTTTAAAGTTTCGACCATATGAGGTAATGGCGGCCATCTTGGATGTCACGTTGACCTAATTTTAACAAATCTAAAAAGCATTCATCTCAGGATCATCCACGTGAAGTTTGGTCAAAATTAGCCAAGCGGTTTCTGAGGAGAAGTCGTTTGAAGAAAAGTTAACGACGACGACGGACGGACGGACGGACGAACGACGAACGCAGAGTGAAACCAATGGATCACATTGAGCCTTCGGCTCAGGTGATCTAATAAACGGCTTTAACCAGCCAGTGCAAACCCCGAACCGAAACTGGTGCGTCGAAGTAAGAGTTACCAATTCATATTTCATTTTACGCATATTCAATCGCAGATATTTCTAAAAAAAATAATATGTCGGCACTTATTCATTATTATATGGCCTGAACTCTTAGAGTTTTGATAAACGTTTTCTTTAGTGTAATGTTTCCGTTATTTCTTTGACAGAGTACAGAGCGAGACTGTTATAACGATTGAGGAGGCGACAATATATTCTGGGGTTTCACAGAGAATGCATGTGAGGGAGTTAGGGCGGTAGTTTGCAGGGATGAATGTGTCGCCTTTTTAAATGCATGAGAAACATTTACACTTTTCCACATAAATGATTAATCTCCGATTTTGACTGATTTATGGAAAGTTATTTGGAAAATCTCTGTACTTATTGTTTTCAGATAATGGGTTTGATTTTGCCTGTTTGGGTTTAGGTTTGATAACAATGTTTCTATTTCCTCTGTGGCTATTATTTCTTCTGTGATGTGTTGACCTTCGTCTCCTTAGTTCTGGAGTTTCGTTTTGCTTTATGGATAGGGCGATTTTGGGCTAAATACTGATTGAAATTGTTCGTTCAGTATTGTCTTTTTTTTTCCCGTCTTGGTGGCAGCTAGATGTCCTTTTTTTAACAGGAGTCGTCATATCCTGGTAATAATATAGCACCTATATTGTATATAGTTAAAAGTTTACAAAGGCATTGCCATTAAACACACACCTGTTTTATATTGAATGACCGTCGTATGTAAATACATAATAATAAAGTAAACCGGATGTCTTAGAACATGATATATCATCGCCAACGTTATATCATCGCCAACTTTGACACATTAGGAGTAGTATAGAAAGTAGCGGTTCTGGCGCAGTTTTTTAGGGGTGTTTTATGCAACGAGTCAGTAAATTGATCAACCGGCAAGCAAACCAACACATTTAAAACTCATTACAACACCCACCCACCCCCCCACCCCCACCACCACCCCTCAAAGAAAACTCCCCCTACACCCCCAGTTTCTACACTACTTATAAATAATTGATAATATAACTTGCTACTTTTTTAGTCAACCCCAAATAAAACAACTGCAGATCGGGTAATCAATATCTTTCAAACCCAACACCGCAGATGATTTCAGTCTCAGCTGTTAAACAAAATCGGAAGGAACAGACCCCAGTTTGTATACTATCTTTTTGGAAGGGTGCAACTTTTCAAATCACACTTTTATATCTTGAATGTCCTTAAACGGTACCCAACTATTGAAATCCTCATTGTAACCTTTCCATTTAATCAATGCTTGTTTCTTTTTGTAATTACGTCGTATAACCTTTTCAATTCTGAATATTTCTTGATCAGCTTTTAACATATCCAATTCATAGAAGCTTCCATCAATGTTTTGGTTGTTCAAATCTTTTATTTTGTACATCACAGGATTTGTATATTGAATCACATTAATAAAAAATATTTCGTCCAATTTGAAGTATAACCTTTTTCAAACGTTTTTTTTATATTTGCTTATTCTAACCTTGTCTCGTATTTTGAACTTTGGCAAAGCTTTATTAATTTTCATCTTTCCATACAAGTTAAAATACACTATTCCTTTATTTTTCTCATCACTGGCCTCAGTCGGTGTCATTTTAATACTCCGGTGTATTGTATTATTGTATTTATCAACCATCGCCTGTAGTACGTCAGTGCTCAAAGAAAATTATGTTAAGAGACAGGCCCAGGGCTTGTTGCTTCTGAAAATGGACAGGCCCCGATTTGAAATGGACAGGCCCTGATTTTAATGGACAGGCCCTGATTTAAAATGGAAAGGTCCAATATTTTTTTCTTATTGGAAATGTGTCTTTATTCACTTTTATAGCACACATTTGTTACGTATGTATTAATCAAGCTCAGAACCTCCTCTGACTATATTTTTCTTTTTGCTACCACTTTATGCTCCCTGGTCAGCGGACTTATTTACCATTTCGTTTAAAATATGTTAGAATAGAATATTACATAGTAATTTATAACCAATGCAAAGGAGAGTACTAGCACTTTTGCCAAACGATAATAATCAGAGCCGACTTGGTGAAACTGGAGCTAAACTTGGAGCCAAATTTTTAATCAGGTTTTATGAGACTATCAGAGCCTCCTCTGGCTATATTTTTTCTTTTTGTCACCACTTTCTCCAAGTAAAGAATTAGGAGCCTAGACTAGAATTCATTTAAAAGTAGGATTCCAGGAACTCCTTACACCTTAAATAATGAATAGAAATATACTTTATATCTGTATTTATACATATACAGTATATATATTTTTCTTTCCACCAACATGTATTTGTAAAGGACAGTTTTTCTTATTTGATTATGTAAAAAAAAAAAAAAAAAAAAAATTATCCGAAATTATGTACCATCCGAACTACTATGACACCACACTTTTACGGCCCGAACATTTCACAAACATTCAATCGAAATACCATCACTAACGATTTTTTTTTTCATGCATTAGTGTGTTTTTAATGACAAAAACGGTATTTCTTATCACAAAGGAAAGAAAACACAACCCTAATAGCAGAATTATGAGTTTTATGTCAACAATTGTCGACCTCAAAGTTGTGACAAACTGCCGACACGAAGCCAAGCAAAATATTCGAACTTCTTATTGTTTCAATGTGTGTATAACACATTTTAATTACTTTATTGCAATTGTTTTCACAGTTCACAATACACATGGTAGTATTTTGTCTTGAGGAACTTGAGCTTGAGATCCAGGGGATTTTTTTTTTTTTTTTTTTTTTTTTTTTTTTTTTAGACAGGCCCGACGGGCTCCTCGTCTGCAAAATGAGACAGGCAGGGAATGGATTTCGAGGAGCCCCGGGCGTCGGGCTATCCTATTTTTTGAGCACTGTGTAACGCCTAAATATGTATTTGTATTGTTTGCTGTAAAATATTTCCACATCCTCTCTTTCAATGATCTATTAAATCGTTCAATTACTACAGCTTTTCCGAAATTAAATGTGTGATACATTTTGCTTTTATTATCATCAAGGAACTGCTTGAATGTTGTGTTATAAAACTCCACACCCTGATCAACCCAGAGCAATTTACAGTGTCTTCCTGTACTTATAATCTTTTGGAAAGCATTAGTAATTTCTATACCAGTTTTATTTGGAACTGGAATAGCCCAAGCAAATTTATTGAATACACCAATAACAGCGAGCAGGTATTTGACACCTTTATTATATTTCGAAAACGATTACATATCAACCAAATCAGCCGATCATATTTTATCTATTTCATTAACAATCACGCAGGCGTTGAGTGAACTTTCTTCGTATAGGTTTATGAAGTTCATCGGCTAGCTTATCAGTCCATCTAAACGCCTGTTCTTTTTTTTGGCTCTCCAAAGCCTAGTTTATATTTTGCACTAATTACGGGCTTGACTATCAAATTCTTGGCGAGTTTTTCTCCAAGTGATTTGGATTTGCTCGTTTTTAAACCGGTCAGCATGTTTTTATCACACATTGATTTATTACTAGGACTTTCTTCATAACAATAATCATGATCTTTACAAATAGCGTCTAATTCATTAGATGGTTTTCCACTGTCAAGTGGATTACCAGGACCGCAGCATTTATAACCAGGAAGCGTTAGCCCCTTTTTAGGCAACAAAGGAAACAAAGCTTTATGAATATCAATACTCCTACCTTGTGTAGTTTTAACAAATTGTGTTTTAGTAATACCACAAGAAGCGCATGTTGCTTTTTAACATTCTTCTACCATTTTTTGTTAAAATATACTGAGGATTAACATTTTCAGTAATTATTGTTTCTTTCACGCAGTAACTCATATATAATATATGATTAGACTAAACTTTGTTGTTTAAAATATGATCGTATTATGTTTTCATTTTCCACAGGTTTGTATGGTTTTAGTATTTTATAAAGAATATCGTACAAACTGTTTCCTTCTTGCAACTTTTTGACAAAGTACAGACCGAAATATTCGCACAAGACACTCGTTTTATCTTGATACTGGATGGTGTTGTATTTTATGTTGGGTATGTAATTTAAAACTTCTTTTGATGGTCTCAAGCCAAACGGATCAAAATAATACTCATTACAGTAGTAAGTCCAGTGTGTACCAGGTCCAGTATAATCAACAAGATTAATAATACCCGCATTCTTGTTTATTTTGTGTTGTTGGTAGTTTGTTCTTGCTAAACACTCCCCTAAAGTTTTTAATGTCTAACTGCCTAACCCACTTTATTATGTCTAAGTCAGAAATAGGCTCGTTTTTGAAAATTAACTTTTTCTACGAATGGGATACTTCTATATGGTCTAAATTGTGAGTCTACTTGTAAACCTTTGCCTATTCTCAAGCCTTTCCCTTTCCTACCCACTTGCAAACCTTTTCCCATCAAGCCGCTAATAAGAGATCCAATTAAAGGAATTCCTAATGATGTAAGAAGTCCAAGAAATCCCCCATCTTGTTGTTGATGTTTTGTCAGTTTAATAGGGCAGAAACCTTTTGACTTTATAATCTTGTTTCTTTGTGCAAGTGTTAATTTTTTGATCCAAGAAATGCTTGTTTTTTTGCCGCTAGGGATAGTTACCATTCCATTTCCGAATAGTTTACCGATTCCAGTACACGCCAGACCACTCAGTGCTCCTGTTGCTAGTGGTCCTAATATCTTTGGAACGAGTCTAGCAACTGTTGGTAATATTGTTTTAGTTAACAAACCGGCTAATGCTCCCAAAAGGCCTCCATTCTTGGACTGAGATGTCATCTGCGATTTTGATATATTCACATCCAATCCATATCCGTTGGATTTTGCTTTGTTAATATTGTTAACTGAGTAGCTGTCAACAACAAAGGAAAATCCCCAGTTAGTTGATTATTGTTTAGCCTGAGCGTTAATTCACTTTTGTTTTCATATGCTTTTGCCAGACTTCGTTTCTGACCATCTGTCAAATCTATCGATTACTTTACGTAAGTCATATATATTATAAGTTAGATTAAACTATTACCAATTCATTTCCGACAGTATCAATAACTACATCTTCTTCATAGAGAACCAGAGCATAAACTTTATATCTATCGGTAGGAAGGTTATTTAATTTATATCTCAAACTTAGTACTTTTGGATCAATACTGACCTCATTTCCCTTGTAATTTAAATCGAAATATATCATTCCAAAGAGATTTTTAAAATTACCCACATTGAGTAAAGTTCCAGTGTTTTTATCATTTTGTTTGTAAGAATAATTAATAACATCTCTGAATATTCTTATTATATTATCATGGCTGTATTCAGTTTCTGGATAATAAACTCCATTTCCAATTTCCAATCTAGCTGATTGTAAATAGCAATTAGCATCATCAGCATTGAGCTTAAACGTATCCAAAAGATGAGGATTTTGTGTTTGAGAAGAACTCTTGTCTGCCCTTTGCAAATACACAAAAACATGTTTTGGATTTTTAACACCAGCTGTTATTCTAAATACATATTCAACTGCTTGGGTACTTCCAATTTCTTGTATTATTTCACGAAGATATGTCCATCTTGTTGATGTCATATGACTTGACATAACATAAGCCAAACCATCTGAGTTAAATATCATTCTAGGTATCCACAAAACTAATTTATTAATAACCACCCGGCCATCATCACCAGCAGCTTTGAAAATTAGCACATCATCAGCCGCCAGTTGCAAGCTAATTTGAATTTGACCAGGAGGCAGCATGTTTGTTTCCAGACCTTCAAAGAAGGAATATTTGTTTAATGGAATTATACTTTGACTTTTTGATTAGTTATGATTAAAGCATGACGAATCTCAAATCCTGAATTATAACCAGCTTATTTGGTATCCAAATAAAAGTATTCATTTGTTCCGGTTGTTTTCGCATAATCGTCAGACATTTCAAGCAAACTTTTAACGTTAACAAATCTATGAAGATTATTTCCATCATTAACTCTTTTTCCATTTTGATTTACTTGCATTTGATCAATCAATGCAGCTGCATCGTTAATTAGAGCAATTTCATCGGCGGCTGCAAAAGCAGCCCCATCATCAAGCTTGTTTACTCGAAAACTGATTTCAAAATATGCGTTATATCAATCAAAGTAAGAACTTCTGTCATTTAACGTAAATTGATAGCCACTTTTCATTTGTCTAGTATTAGCTCCAGGTATAGTTATAGGGGTATCTAACTGAACAGGCACATGTTCATATCTAGTATTATATTTATCACTTCGAAACATCTGTGTATACTAGTAATTAGATTAAATTAATCGTTTAATTCTTGCATGAATTCCTCTCCCGGATAGTAATCTGTTAATTTTTGCATTTACATCTTCTTCAATTATATTATCAGTCACAACATCTTTTGTGGCAGCTTTTGTAAGTTCTTTTAAAATTATCTCACCTTTTGGTTTAGGTTTAATAACCGAAACTCATTTATCAGCAGCCATTTTACCTACTTCATCTCCAAGTTTTTTAGAACCACTCTCTATGATTTGTTTTCCAGCAGTTTCTAATGCTTTCTTGCCTGCTGTTTTTACAAATTCACTAAATATTTTTGATCCAACTTTTGAAAAAATGTCAAATATACCGGCTCCAGTTAATCTGTCAACTTCAGTATAGGTTCCCATACTAGTATCATAAACTTTTTTTAATCGCGTCATATGATATATGTTAGGTAAAACATAAGTCACTCAACTTGTAAAGTCACTCAACTTGTATTACATTAATTCTTTCAAAACACATCGAAATGACGTATGAACTCCATTGAGATGAATAATTTTACCGGAGAAATCAGTTATGTAAATATTCATACTGTTAATGATCGTTTTGTTTACTCCACAGAACCCGACTCTTATCGGTTCATCTCTGAAAGGATATGACCTCGTAAGGTCGGCTGTACTTATTTCATAAATAGCATCCCCATATGATCCATCAACAATAGAATTACTTATCAAATCACAGTGAATATATAAAGTATCGATAGAATTTGTTACGTTTGGTACTACCGTCCCAAATTTGGTTTGTCTAATAACCGCATCTTTGTCAAACCCAAACAAAGTGTGAAAGTTTGATTCTCTCAAATCAAGCATGAAATTATTATGAATGGTAACTAAACATTTGAAACTTGATAAATCAAATTCAATTCTTATCGGGACAGGCGAGTCATCAGGTAAATCACCATTTACAGTCAATGTTTCTTTTATATAATTATCGATATCAGCATAACTGTAATTCCCATTTGTAAAAATAATTGCTTTTGGATCTTTATCTTTTCCATTGTGATACCTTATCACTTTGTTATTAAAATCCTCGCTAATATTATACCATGAGTAAGTCATTGAATTAATCTTATCGAGCCCAATACCATACTGTTTGTTCTTGTCTAATATCAATGGTCTATCAAATACGGTTGTAAAATTACTCGGAGTATTTGAGCTATTAATTATTGAAGCTCTTTCTGATGATAATACAATTTTTTGTTCCATTATACATATTATTAGATAAAATTAATCACCTATATAAAACAGTTTAAAACTAGATTTTTCAAATTTAAAAACGTGAGTAGTGTCATATTTTATGATTGTAAAGAAAGCCCAATATTGAGATTTTGGAAGATATGCTTCAAACGTTTCTTTTAGTATTCGTTTACCATTTTCTATGTTTGGTTGATAAGATGGTTCCCGATCACCCGCATTAAACAAACAAAAATATTCTATACCAATGTCTGTATTTTCAACAGTATATGCAAGGTCTGCTTCAACTACATAACGCCCGGGTTTTACAATTATTATGCCACTACCATCAGGATTTTTTGTAGCATATTCTCCACTTTTTACAAATGAGCTATATGTAAGAGTAAATGCTTTGAGAAAAGTAAAGCCATGAGAGGCTATTGGCCCCAGTTTTCCTGTTGGGTGTGATGCATAACCATTGTTATCTTGAATAATACTTATTCTACCACCTAGTGTAGCTTCAAGAATTAAAATCCGGCTTAGATATTCTACTTTTGCTTTCAACTCATTAATTATCGCAAGAAGTGCTGTGTGCCGGCTATCAGACTTTTGATTATGCTCTTTAAGAGAAGCTATTTCGCCATCAAAAACGTTGCTTCTTTCATCCTAGGCAGCTTTCAATTGCTTTGAAACACCATCAATAGCAGTCTCAAGTTTATTAGTGTCAACCAGTTTGTTCAGAGCAGTCTCCAGCGACTTACCGTCAACCGTTTTCTTTTTGATGTCCTCAAACTCTTTGTTGATATCGTCAACGTTGGTGTTTATCTGCCCATTTAATATTTTTATTTGAGTTATGTCAGTAGCAAAAGCAGTTCTCATTTGTGTCGTAGCATTAGCAATAGCGGCTTCAAGTTCATTGTTATCAACCATTTGTTTATTGATTTCTTTAATTCGCTCATTAATACTGTCAACACCAACTTGTATTTTTCACCCAACTTTTTATAGAGATCGCTATCTTCCAATCCATCTTCTTCTTTTCTAACTCTTTCAAAGTACCACCTAGAAGTTTTATTTCATCTTTCAAACCATTTTGAATTTCAACCATTTTCTCACGGTTTGTTTGTATTTGCTTTTGTATCAGACTTATTTTGTCACCAACACCTGTTGTCAAATTTTTCATCATGTCTGGAATTTTATCAATATTATAATCCTGTATGATCTTTGTTATTCTTCTTTGAGTAAATTGCCTTGTTGCCACATCATCTGCTTTTTCTGGATTGCCAACATTGATAATTCTATTTGTATTAATGTCAAGATTACTTCTCAAAACATTTTCCTGGTTCTTGCCCTTGTGAAGATAATTAATCAGATGTTTCTGTTTTACAGCACAATACCACAATTTGTAATATTAACACCGCCTGAGCTAGTTTCCTCGCTTCCAAGATCATTAAAAAGTCCCATTGTATATAATATAATAGATTAAATTTCACCGTTGAAGTTACGCTTTACTAACTTCCTCGGACGATCAAGATACAGAAAGTCATACTGTTT
The DNA here is from genome assembly GCA_037043455.1 of Cyrtodaria siliqua. Classification (NCBI taxonomy): domain Eukaryota; kingdom Metazoa; phylum Mollusca; class Bivalvia; order Adapedonta; family Hiatellidae; genus Cyrtodaria; species Cyrtodaria siliqua. The sequence continues at coordinate 28,877 of JAWPHD010007990.1, read as the reverse complement.
GTCAGTTGCTTTTCTGTACTGCTCTTTGCTAACACCTTGTTCGTTGGAAAGCATACCCAGCTCACGATTAACTGGAGTTGCGAAGAAGCTGTAATGAGAACAGTTCAAACGAATGTCTTTGGGAGTTTTGTAGTAGGATTGTGACAAGTAAATCACGCAACATTTTTTATGCCTGCCTTGGATGAAATAATTGACAATATCATTTTGGTTACGCTCGCAAACATAATCATCAAAAATAGCTATATTTTGAGTATCAGAGTCCAAATCATTCACAGGGATAACTTGATCATTTGAACACTCCAGTATATCTTCGATTGGAATTTTATTCTTTTTTGCTATCTTTTCAAGTTTTAGTGACAAGACCTTATACTTTGACTGTTCCAAGTTTTTAGCAAACAAATAAATCTTATCGTAGTAAATTAAAGGTTTCAGCAACATGTGAACTAATGTGTTTGTCTTGCCCGATCATGAATTACCACATATAAGCATTCTAAAACAACAGTCTGGCATGAAGTTCCATATCTGTTTGAAATTACCGTTGTCTGTCTTCATATCATAGTTTGGAATGTCCATTATAATAATACTTGGATAATACTTAACTAGTCTTAACTCATGTTATTTTAATCTAACCTTATATTATACATGTCTTTGTTAAAGTGGAAAGAATTAGCGAATAAAATGAAAATATCGAATAATCTTGTTAAAGAATATGAAAATAAAGTTATTCAAAAAAGACTAGAAAGAGGAGCTAGCAAGGATTTATACCAAACAAAAAATGCTTGAGCCAGTAACTAGTAGAATAACAGAGCAAACAAGACAGCTAGCTGAACATTTGGTTACCCTTCCAGAAATACGTCAACAGTTGGCTATACTTGCAGAGCTACGCCCGCGATTAGCCATAGAATCACCACCACCACCACCATTCGTTCCTAGAGATAAAAAACCGGCTACCAAGCAAACCTTAGATCCTAAAGACCGGGTACCGCCGACTGATTTCGCGGAGGAACTAAAGCAAAAGTTAACGTCTGGGGTTAAATTAAAAAAAGCTCCAGAAAAAGTGCCAAGATCAAAACCTGCCGAACCTGAGTAAGAATTATATGAAAAAAACAAACAAAAACGTACTTCAATCGAGCCTGAGGAAGAAGAAGAATGGGAAGAAGAACCTGCTGCGAGGCCCAAGGACCTCAAACCGGTGTATGATGTTGACTTAGATGTTGGTATGGAAAAAGAAGTACTTGATAAGTATGGTTTGCCAGTCCCATCTAAAATACTAGGTATTATGGAAGGAAAAGCTAATTATGATGAATATGTTACAAAGGCTGAAGAGATACACAAGGAAATGTCTTCCAGGATATCAGGTCTGAAAAAAAAAATACGTGGTCTCGATCCAGTAAAAATTGAAGAAAGGCTAAAAAAGGCGATAGATCCAAAAACTAAAAAAAGAAGGTTAAAGAAATGATTGAAAACCCCAAGACTACTAGTGATAATCGAGAGGGATATATGTCGGAACATGCTAAGTTGGCTAATGATATAAAAGCTTTAGAGATTTACATAGAGAGGTTACCAGAACGAGCTCGGTCAGCCGAAGAGACTACAAAAAAGACTTCCGGCGAAGGTATGCAGCAGAAGAAAAATGCATACAAAATAAGCAAAAATGGTCACTACGGTATGCTTCAAATTGATATACCTAATCGTGTTGGTCATCACAAACTAATTGCTAGACAAGGAGGGTCAGTTGTGCTAGATTTGAAAGTGGATGATGATTTTATTGATTTGGTGACAAAGCGTTACAACAATGGAAAAGCATACTCGAAGCTATCTCAAAATGCATTCAAGGAACTGACAGAATTATCTGATTTACAAATTCATAAAAGTTCTTCAAAGTATAAGAAGATTTTAGGAGGTTGTGCAGAATATTATAATTGTCCTGATGATCTGGTTAATGATCTAGAGTTAGTGTGTGGAAGTATTAAATCTGGAAATAATAGTCCACAGTTGATAAATAAAGGTATTAGCATAATCGACGAGCTATTAAAATATGGTAATATATCAGCCGGGGAACACGAGCAATTGTTTTCTAAATATTTTAATTAATCTAATTTATTATTATAATGAAAGAAATTAAAAGCAAGGAGGAATTAATTAGTTACTTGACTCGACAAGCGGCAGCATACAGGCTTAGTTACAAATTATGCGGTAGAATTAATACGGGGTTGCAAATCACAAGCGGGGTAATTGGTTGTACTGCCGCATTGGTATTGGTTCCAGCAGTTCCTGTTTTCATAGCTATTGATGGAGCAATTCCCACAATAATTGCGGTTTTGATGAACAAACACTAAAATAGCGGAGAAAAGGTTTTTATTAAAGTCACATCATGGAGTTTTAAACAACTTCTTTCATATGTGCAAACAGTCTAATATGCCAGATGGGGAGATAATCCCATTATGCTTTCTAAAATACTCCATCTGCAACAAAATGATAGTTTTACTTAACCTCTGGAAAGATATATTGAAAAGTATAAATTAAAATGGTTACTAAGCATCCGTCAAAGTTAAATGGTTGCTAGTTTCTTTTTCAACCTGTTTTCCATATAGTATCGTACTTGTCTCTAGTAGCTTTTGCCTTAATTGGCTTTGTTTCTTTTTTTATTTCTAATTGCTTAAATATCTTCCGGAAAATGTAATTAAATTTAATTACTCTTTTCCGGCCTCCTATCTTATCTAAAATGTGTGTAGTCTTGTAAAACAAATCCTCGCATCTCTGATTGTCTATTGGGGATAAATTGTACCCTCCCAAAAGATTTTCTAGATGATATCTTCTATGATAAACGCTCTTCTTGCGAACTCCCCGATAATCTACAACAAGATCATATCCATTGTGGATCCCACATTCGAAACAAATACGCTCCCCATCAAAAACCTCGAAAGTGCTATTACAATTTGCGCATGCATATGTGCAATTGTAACAAAGTTTGTACCCAACACAATCCTTACAGTGCGTCTTTTTGTCGACTATATAAAATTAAAAAAAATCCATGCAAAATTCAGAAGAATCAAAAACACCTAATACTCTCTTACAATATATACAGTTCATCATATCATATACTATTATTATTATTTATTTAAGTAGGGCTTAACAGAATAAGAATAGTATAATATTATATGGTATACACAGATGATATAGAAAGTCTCAGGAAAGATTGCCAGAAGCAGGCTTTGTTTGTTGATTTTGAGGGTACAAATAAAATTGACAGAGAACTATTAATTTTTGCAAACTTCAATGATTTGACTGAAAAGATTATAACTGACTCTCAAAAGATGAAACTCCCGTGGAAAATAAGAAAACATGATATCAAAAGATTAAACAGATTGCGTGATAAAATGATCACACGAGCGACTAACGATCCCATAACTATTGATTTTTTTATTACTACGGTAAGTTATTGAAAGAGGGAATTGATATTATTTTTTATGCTGGTTAAATTAATTTTTTGGGCTTAAAGAATTCCGTATTATATATATTATATAATGAGTGTAAAAGAAATCGAAAGATCCCCCTAAACAATATAGTAAGGTTTTTTCTGTGGGTATTGTACGTAAAAGATGGCCCCTCTCTCAGCTTAATCAGACGCGAGAAACAGTCAGAGAATTCCTCAAGATGGAATTAAAAAGAACGGGTGGTTGTAATTGAGTGTTGCTTTAAAAATGACTTTCGCTATGCCAGGTAAAGTTGTGACTACATACAAAACAGCTTACTTTACATCAAAGGCGGCAATAATCTTAAATGAAAAGGATATCAAGGGTGCTTTAGCAACTGATGAAATTATGAGTAGAATTGGAAGCTGGATCTCCGAGGGAAGTGGATGGTTAATTGAATCAGTGGATATGTATTATGTTACCAGGGTGAAGTATACGCCATTGAGGGGCAGCTCTTATTTAGAGTTACCAAAAGAACTTTCTTACCCTAAAAAAGGTTTAATAAATATAATAAATTAAAAAAGATGACGAGTGCTTCAGATGGTCCCATTTAGCATATAAATTTCCTGCTGCAAAAGATCCCCAAAGAATATCAAAGTACAAAAAGCACATTGTTGATCTCAATTACGATGGAATTACATTTCCTGTTACATTAAAGCAAATTCCCAAAATAGAAAAACAAAACAATATAATTATGTTTTAATATATTTGGGTATGAAAAAAGTGGGGTGTATCCTCTGTACATATCAAAAAATAAAGTAGAAGAAGAATGCAATATGCTTTTGATTGTTGAAGAAGAAAAAAATCATTATGTACGGATAAAGGATTTTAACCGGTTGATGTTTAATCAAACATTATACGAAGGGAAAAAATGGTTCTGCAAAACATGCCTGCAATGCTTTAAATTAGAAAACGTCTTAGAAAAACATAATCCTGATTGTCTTTCTCTAAATGGCAAGCAAGCAATAAAAATGCCTTTTGCGAGTTATATATGCTGACTTTGAAGCAATAACGGAAAAAATATCTTCAGCTACAAATAATCCAAAAAAACTCGTATACAGATGCATATCAACAACATACTGATTGTAGTTACGGATACAAGGTTGCCTGCTGCTTTGATGCTGCTATGATGACAACTATTCCAAACCGGTTGTAACATACAGAGGATCAAACGCTGTTTATAAGTTTTTAGAACAAATGATAGAGGAAGAAAAATATTGTAAAAAACTGCGAATACATGTTTTAAAAAAGATTTGACAATGACAGTGGCAGAAGAAAAAGAATTTAGGGCGGCTGAGAAATGTCATATTTGTGATAAACGATATATGACGTGTGATAGCAGTTAGAGGTCACTGTCATATAACTGGAGAGTTTAGAGGAAGTGCTCATGATGCATGCAATCTCAGTTTCAAGTTGACTAAAAAAAATACCTGTTGTGTTTCATAACTTGAGAGGCTATGACGCTCACTTTATAATGCAACACATCGGAAAGTTCAAAAAAACGATAAATGTTATACCAACCAAATAACATGGAAAGGTATATGGCTTTCATGTTGGGGTCAAATTTGGTGTTTATAGATAGTTTCCAGTTCATGTCACAGTCACTCGATAACTTAGTAAAAACCATTCCGTTGTTTAAGTATATCTCTCAAGAATACTCTGATGAAAAGTTTGAACTGTTGAAGAGAAAAGGAGTTTACCCGTATGATTATATGAATAGCTTTGAATGTTTCAAGGAAAAATAATTGCCTGACAAGAAAAGCTTCTACTCTCAGCTAAATGATGCAAATATCTCAGATGAAGATTATGAGCATGCTAAAAAAATATGGAAGACGTTCAAAATCAAAAACATGGGGGAATATCATGATCTGTATTTCAAAAGCGATGTTTTGCTGCTATCTGATGTTTTTGAGAACTTCAGAAAAATGTGCTTTGAGTATTACAAATTAGATCCTTGTCATTTCTTCAGTAGTCCCAGTTTATCTTGGGATGCCTGTTTGAAAATGATTGGGATTAAACTTGACTTGATTACAGATATTGATCAATATTTGTTTGTAGAAAAAGGAATGAGAGGTGGTGTGATTTGCATTGCGACTAGATATTCGAAAGCTAATAATAAGTACATGTATATGGAAAACTATGATGGTAGTAAACAGAGTAAGTATATAATGTATCTTGATGCTTACAACTTGTACGGGTGGGCGATGTGCCAGCCTTTACCAACTGGTAATTTTAAATGGGTCGATAAATTTGAAGAAGGGAAATCAAACTATATTGTTGAGTGAGATCTTGAATATCCAGAAGAGTTACATGACTTGCATAATGACTATCCTCTCGCTTCGGAAAGTTTAAATATAAAAGATGAGTTGTTGTCGGACTGCTGCAAGAACTTGAAGAGTAAGTTTGATTTGGGAATAAGTAAAGTTAACAAACTTGTTACTACATTGAAGGACAAGGAAAAATATATTACGCATTATAGAAATTTAAAGTTGTATGAGAGTTTGGGGTTGAAAGTGAAAAAGATATACACAGGATACTCCAGTTTGATGAGTCTCAGTGGTTGAAGGTGTATATCGACTTCATACTACAAAAAGAACAGCAGAAAAAAATGCTTTCGAAAAAGATTTCTTCAAGCTTATGAATAATTCGGTTTTTGGCAAGACAATGGAAAACTTGAGAAAGAGAGTTACTGTTAAGCTGACGTATGACGAGGAAGTTCTTTTGAAATATGCGGCAAAAATTATATATAGGGTCCTATAGAAACTACAGCGTCCGAACGCAATGGCATCGTAGGTCCGCACTGTACTGCAAACAAGGACTTGACAATACAATGAAAGAGACAAAAAAAACAGAAAGGGAGGTGAATACAGGGTTACCGACTTGGAACGGTCAGTAGGCAATAAGGTCTACTGGTTATCTTGAATCGGTTTTATATGCGCACAATCCTCGCTATTATCCTGTCTTCAGCGCCCAAATAGACAAGACAGCGTAAACAAAACTACATCCCATCAAAAGGAATTCTCTAACAATAAAGTCCACATCCAGAGAAACTAACTAAAGAAATACATACAAAATAATAAACATCTCAGGATGTATCCAGAATCGTACTGAACAACCATAGTAGTTGCAGCTAAAGAGAAAACCAATCTAGGGTACGACCAGAAAACCCGAGGGACGAAAGCTCATGCACCCATGTCCCTTAGTTGGGGTTTCAGTAGGTACAATCATAGAGTCCCAAGAGGTAGTCCAGTCATCGCACAAGTGAAAAGTTAAGCGTAATGACTGACTGTAGAGGGGTCAATCACTAAACATACAGTGCACTGTAAAACCAAAGGGTTATATCCTTTTCTGACGAACTTCCTGATTAAATTTGTAAAGCGGTCAGGAAACCCGTCAGACCCCTTTAACTTTCGAAGTTTATAGACCACATCTCCTTAAAATGGGGGTTGTTATATGCCTAGTCCATCGTTTATTTCTTGCAAGATGTTTAGCGAAAACGTGTTTGCTATCAATAGGGTAAAAGAAAGACTGGTCTTAAATCGCCCTTGTTATGTTGATATGTGTATTCTAGACTTGTCAAAATACTTGATGTATGATTTCCACTACAATTATGCTAAAAACAAATACAATGAAAAAGTTAAGTTGTTGTTTACTGACACTGATTCTCTGTGTTATGAAATTAAGACAGAAGATGTGTATTTTGATCTTTACAAAGAAAAGAACTTTTTGATAACAGCGATTATGATCCAAAAAGCGAGTTTTACTTCAACGATAACAAAAAGGTTATTGGCAAGATCAAAGATGAAGCTTGTGGTGCGGTGATCGTAAGTTTGGTGATTATCCCCACTTGGATGGGGATGTTCCCCGAGCAACTTCTTATGGGGTATATGTGTCTCAACTTATTCGTTTTTCTAGAGCTTGTACTCGAGTTGAGGACTTTTATATTCGTAATCTTTGTATAACTAAAAAGTTACTCAATCAGGGTTACCGTTACCATAAACTTCGTAAAACCTTTGCAAAATTTTATTAGCGTAACCCTGATCTTCTTTCCAAATATAAAAGTAATTTAAGGACTCTTCTGCGACAAGGACTATCACAACCTGACTTCTATGGTGATGTGATTTATAAACTTCGTAAGATTCTAGGTCATGATCACTTTCATACTATCTTTGTTAAACTTGTTAAAAAGTTTATCAAAAGAGGTTATGACCCTATCATTTTGCAACGTACTGCATGCTTGGTGGTGGACCCTTTTACAGTTCGCCACTATGCTTTCCTCTTTAATTGTACGATGACCGGACAGGCTGTGGACCCTATGATGACGCCTACCTAAAGCCCATTGGGACGGTGGCGTTTGATGTTTGTCCATGATCTTTCTTGTCGTGCCCTTAATGGTTTATTCTCTTACTGCTCTGGCTTCTGCAAAGTCATTGAGTACCTTCATTGTGGCTTTCTAGGCTATTGTTTTTTTTGTATTATATTTACACGAGCATATTTGTGTTTTACTTATATTGCCTATTGATGCTGCCTTGTTGGTTAGAGATTAGATCATGGCGGGGATTTCTTTATTTACACTGTCCTGTTTTAATGGGTTGACGGTAGGGTAAGTGTGAGGTTTGGTGCACCCTAGAACCGGTTTAAACCCCCAGTGGCCTACTTTGCCACTGACCGCCCTATTGTCAACCCTTTTTGTGTTTGTGATGTCGTTTGCATTTATTATTGCTTTTGCCTTCTTGTTTGTCTGTTTGCGTGTTTGTTTCTGTGTTTTGTGGTTTACTGTCCTCCTTGAATGCTACTTTCCCTGTCCGATCTTTTTATATTTCTCTTGAGGAGCAAGTCATACTCATACATTTTGGCTGATAATACTGAAACAAAAAAAATGCAAAGGTGTTAAAAAATGTGTTGTCAAGAAACAGATAACGCATGATAACTACAATTTTTTTTTATTTACAGCAAAAGAAGCTCATCATAAAATGAAAGTTATCAGATCTAACAAACACAAGCTGGGCAGCTATGAAATTAATAAAAAAAAAAGTTTGTCCGCATATGATGACAAAAGGTACATATTAGACAATGGTCAGGATACATTAGCATATAAATAATAATATAATACTTTATATATGGAACAAACATTTGTGGAAGAAATATGTGAAAAACTTGAGGGGTTAAAAGGTAAATATAGAAAAGCATTGTTGGCATGCAAACAGGGTCGGGTGGAATATAATGCTGATTCGTGCTGATTTTCTAGATACTAGGAAAAGTCAAATTAACAAAAGAGGGCGATAACAATTAGAAATTAATTATTATCTAGAAAAACTTGATCAAGCTTTTCAATTTGAAACGTAAAATATGCGAATGAAGAAAAATAAAATATTCCATGATCGAGTGTATAGTGATGACGAGGATGATTGCCCTGTTCCTTCCGACTTTGTTTAACAGCTGAGACTGAAATCATCTGCGGTGTTGGGTTTGAAAGATATTGATTACCCGATCTGCAGTTGTTTTATTTGAGGTTGATTAAAAAAGTAGCAAGTTATATTATCAATTATTTATAAGTAGTGAAGAAACTGGGGGTGTAGGGGGAGTTTTCTTTGAGGGGGCGTTGTAACGAGTTTTAAATGTGTTGGTTTGCTTGCCGGCTGATAAATTTACTGACTCGTTGCATAAAACGCCCCTCAAAAAAACTGCGCCAGAACCGCTACTTTCTATACTACTATTAGGATCACTTATAACTATTTTATTTTTGCAAACAGTTCGTTAATTATATTATAGCAGAGACGTAATCAAACCTTCTTAAATCACTGATCATAGTCAGCATTCAAAACAAGAGGGCCAGCCCTAGATCGCTCACCTGGTTATCTTCGTAAATAAAAAATTGGAGGTACAAAATTGGCTTAATAAAATAAATGAAAGGGGTTTTGCTTCCCGTTAACACATCATATTAGGTTATATTAGGACAGCAAGGTTAGAGGGAGATGAGATGAAGGAGGAAGTTGTTTTCCATCAGACATGCCTCCAGCAGGGAGTGAACCAATGCAGATCAGAGGTCTGAAGCGCTTAAGTCGGTCACCTGAATATGAAGGTACTAGAGAACTTGAGAACAAGTAGGTATGCTGTATTTTTGTGTGAAGAAGATGGATTTGTGTATTAGTACCACCTTGACTTTGAGATGCACGTTTTGGGGGGCATGGCAACTGGGAATATGCACAACTAGACATCTACCAATGAGTCCTGCTAAGTTTCGTCAAATCCAATACGGCGTTTAAAAAAAAATTAGATCTAATTAAAAAAACTAATAATAATAAAAAACTGTGAAAGTGGTTAAGATTGCTCAAGACATGTTATCGAGTTAACAACATGTAAAACTGCATTTTTTGCTAATTAAGCGGCCATAAAATCATTGCAGACAAATCTGGCAGCTCGCCTTTGTATCATCTCCACTTTCTGTGTTAGGTCTTTTTGCCATGGGTGCCATATGGAGGAGCAGTATTCGACTTGGGGTCTAACATAAGTTTTATAGGCTGATTCTTTGACTTTTCGATTTATAATTTGATGTTTCTTTTAACAAAGTTTAGAGTGTTGTTTGCTTTGTTAGTAATATTATGTATGTGTGGGGTCCAATCTAGGTTTTTGTTTATAGTTATGCCTTGGTATTTAGCATTATCAGTAGATATGTCCATGTAACTTGTAGGGGTATATTATTTCTTTTGCGTGATAAGCGTATTATTTCGCATACATTTATCAGGATTAAATTCCATGAGCCATTCATTTTTCCATTTTTCAAGTTTTAATACATCAGACTGAAGAGTTTCAGCATCACTTTCAGATTGTATGCACATGCGGATAGAGGGGGTGGGCGCACCCGGCGCCCCCCCCCCCCCCCCCCCCCCCCATCAAAATTCCGGATCATAATGTATGTCCATGTTACTGTAGATAAAATATCAAACAATTTCGATGCACGCCCTCCGTATAAAAAAAATTCTCGCTCGCTCGACGCATAATGGCTAATGAGTGGTTTAATTAACACATTGTTAAATTATTTTTTTGAAAACGGACTTTTTTTACCCTATCCATGCACTACCGCAACCGTTTTATGGGGCTAGAAACGGACCCGAAAATTGACCAAAATCGTACGACCCCACCCCCTCCCCCCATCAAACAATTTCGATGCACACCCTCAGTATAAAAATTGTTCTCGCTCGCTTCGCTCGCTCGACGCATAATGGCTAATGAGTGATTTAATTAACATATTGTTAAGTCCTTTTATTTGAAAACGGACTTTTTTACCCTATCAATGCACTACCGCAACCGTTTTATGACGCTAGAACCAGACCCGAAAATTGACCAAATTCTTACGCCCCACCTAAGCTGAAATCCTGGATCCGCCCCTGTTATGGTAATGTATACAATAGTCTCCCAGTTTCTCACTATTTTGTTCATATTTGAAAAATATTCTTTGTCAATTGGCGTTGCGAGCTCTATCATGCCCTGATCATGTCAATGTTCTCAATATGATCCTTCTCGCTTACCTCCCCTTATTTATATTTCTGTTCGGAAGTCTACGGATTTCTTCGTTCATTATCGGAAAAAAATGGCGACTGACCAGTTGGCTTGAAGAAATTAGATGAAATAAAACGTAAACTAACACCTTAAAATGGCATAAATAATTGTAAGTGACACATTTTATGTCAGATTTTGTATTGAATGTATTGCATTTTGTGTATGCACGGTATTTTCGTATTTGATCAACACCAAAATCACAAATCTTCTGATTAGAAAGTGCTTTGTTAAGAGTTCGATCAAACACAAAACCACAAATTTCTGACAGCAGAAACCGGAACACTATATAATCAGTTAAAGTGAATGCAGTGCGTCAGTTGTGAACCTGTTGCTTTTCCTTGTTCCTGTAGCATGGCTTGATCGGAATTGTAGAGATAATTATGTAACCCGGCAAGTGTTTGTTTTGGCTAAGTGGTTAGGTCAAAACTTAATCCTAGCCTTCTCTGACATTATCAGCCTCTTTTTTCGATTTTGATATTTCATCTTGCTGTGTATGGTCAGAGCGGTTCCTATAGTAAAAACACCTTTGGTTTTAATTCCATATATCTAAGAAAGTATGCATTGAATTAACATTTCAACAGTCTTCGAATTAACCCACTAGCCACAAGCCCGGGGCTAGTAAACTGTCATTGGCAGGGGCGTACCTGGGCATACACACTGACGCACGTGTGTACAGGCTATTTAAGAAGCAAACAAATAAAAAAGGCTAAAAATGCAATAAAAACTGAAGGTATAGGGGGGTTAGGCACATTTGTGAATCCAAAACTCGATGGTGCGTCCCTGATTGGGCTATTGATTTTTTTTAATTTATATTGTCGAGCTAAAGGAAAATGTACGGGTTTTCATGGAGTATATATTCGGGCAAGTGACATGAACATTTTAATTCAAAGACTGTTTCAAGCATTTAAAGTTGTTATCAATATATTTATTTACCTTTCTGAACCGAAATATCTGTTATATTAATCGTTTTAAAGTTGTAACGGTCTACCCTTTTCAGACGAGGTTAAAAAATATTAAATTTCTTACATTTGTTATTATTCAGATCAACAGTCTTGGGTTGTGACCGGTGCGGTGATAAATATTTCGCGCAAATTAAGACACTTTCAAAATTGTGACCAACATTTCCTTTTGACACTCGCAATTCTCTGAACAACATCCAATTGTTAATCTTTAAATTTTAAATCCTATTTATACTCCGTGATTTTTTTTCCCACTCCTAAAATCCCTCCATGTTGTCAGTTGATAGTGGAGTTATTTGATGAGGGGACAATGAATGCCTTCAACTCGTGCAAGTATATCATGGGAATTTAATTAATATGCAAAATGACAATAAGGCGGATATAGTAAACAATAAAAGTGTACTTCAAAACATAAATGTTATATTGTGTCGCTACAATTGATAAAGGTGCAGTTCTATCGTTCCATCTTGGTATAATAAACATTAATTGATCGATTTGTTAGTCTAAATTGAACGTAATAAATCGACCCGATGCCGCAAACATCGTTGAAAGTGCATGACTGTGTTTTTTGTAATCCCCACATTTTCACTATAGGAGTTCCTCTGACCCTTATAAGTAACAAAAAAAAAAGAAAGTCTTTTAGGGTCATGGGAGGCTCGGATTAGTCAAAACTTAGACCTGAAATTCATGGCGTTTAATACTGTAGTGTTTTAACGTTTATTTTTTACTACTAATGAGCGATTACCTGAAAAATAAAAAAGCTTGTAACGGCCATGAATATCAGGTCTAGTGTAAAGGCCACAGGGTTCCGGAAATACGGTTGCCCTACATCCCGGGCAAATGGATTTTGGGTGTGGGCAAGTGACCTTTGCAAATCTGGTTGCCGGACTGGACTTTTCCATTCTCGACCAAATCAATTGGCAAACTAGCCAAATCATAACTTGATAACTATACAAAATTCTCCGTGAGCGGTTGTTAATAAGATCAAACAACTTTCGTTACAATCAACATCCTCGCCCCAGGCAGCTTCCTGTCATTATTCCAATAAACAACTAATTACAGGCATGATACTTTTTCGCAGATCCGCGTTTTTTAAGGCTGCCAGTGTCATTTGTTAGATTGATGCAGATTCAATGAGAAAATGGGGGTGGGGTGGGGGTGTTACCACTTTGTTCATGACACTCGGCATCGAGCCGAGGCCGACCATAACAAATTGTTGGTTTGCTGTTTCCCTACCTACCCACGAAAAAGTTTGTATAGCAATTCTTTATAAAATATTTTTTTTACTATCTTTAGTATATTTTTCTTTAATTTCTTAACTTTTTTACTGTCTTTTGCAAAAAAAATAATATCACCTACCTACCTACCCACTTATAAAATCCTGGGTCGGGAAACAGCAAACAAATATATTTTTAAGGATGGCCCGACAACGACAGTCGTTTCCTACAGGGGCACAGATTAACTGTTTTGGAGTAGGAGCCAGCTGGCCCCCTTGCTTGCAAAAGTTAGGGGCCCAGCTTCAGAATCATTAGCTCAGAGATGTCACTTTATTCAGGGGGTTACATTAAAGTAAACTTACATATATGTATACAAACTAAATGTTACCAATCTTTGGATTTTTTTTTTTGTAAATTTAACCTTTAGAGCTGATGAAGATATTTTTTATATAATTATTTATTTTAAAACAAACGAAAAAATCAAACAAATCTTTCATTCCCCAGAACGAAGTTAGTTTATACTTGCAAGAGTCAAACTCAATATTCATTTTTGTAACATGTAGAGCCAGACAGAAAAATAAGGATTATAAGTCCAAGTTATCTATTTAATTATAAATAGTATTGTTAATGAGTTTTGTTATGAATGATCACAACTAGAATATGTAAATTATAGTAATAAAAGATTAAAAAATATTAGAAATTATTAAATTAATGTTTTATTTTGTTATAAATATTTGATGTTAACATACAGTTTTAAAATTAATGTATGAGACCTTTTCTGTCAACATGCTTCTCTGCCATATAAATTATTGATGATGTCTAAAAGCACCGCATTTTATTAATCAAAAGCGCCGCGTTTTAGAATGTCCAAAAACCGGAAGTGAAATCCTATGATTTCACTTCAAATTATAACACGAATTTATGATCATGTTTAAAATAAACACTACCATGTCTGTTTTAATGTTGATTTTATACCAGCAAATGTTACTTGTACTCATGCACATCTAATTTTACATTTACATTCGAAGCGCAAAGTACCGTAACATGCAGTTTTTGGGAAACCGTACATCGCAACATCTCGAACATTGTCTTGTTTCCGCAGTGAAGATTGAAAATAAAAACAAACGTTTGTTTCGTTATTATTTTGTTAAGGGTTTGTCTATTTATTTTGGCCAAAACTACGTTGTTCACGGGACCAAAGCAAAATCTGCGGGATAAAATCCTCGAACTTAAATGTTTGTGTTCAATGATTACCCTTTTTCTGTTGTTTTTTTTGGATTGGATATTTTTGGTCGCCACATGGGTACGTGAAATTCAAATTTTGGTCGCCCAGACAATTTTTTACTCGACTGGGCGAGTGCTAATTTGTGCCTCTGTCCTATTGGATTGAATTGGGGTTTTAAGGTGCACCAACACATGAAAAGGTTATATGGCGCCTAACAGGCATGAACATGCCAGGCTCATCTTCCATGTACATCGAGATAAAATATGGAAAATGGGCCTAGAACCTTCTCACCCTGAACTGCAGAGTTGCTGCAAATTCTATCGTAGAAACTCTCCTCTGTCCTATATCCGATTATCTTAATGGAAATAACCGTGAAATGCGATGTGAATTTAATCCAGTCCAATCGTTTCTTTCATTTACTATATCCGATTATCTTATAAACAGAAATAACCGTAAAATCCGAATGTGAATTTGATCCAATCGAATTGTTTCTTTTAAATGTAATGACCAATGAGAATCGGTTTTTTGCGACACTGTTAGACAATATATTCAAGATGGTGGACGGCTTTGGTTAAAAAATGAAGTTCAAAATGCGTCCGTAAAAATGGAGAAATTGAAACAAAACGAGTTATCGAACGTAAAAGACATTGATTCCACCGTGAAGAACAAATTCTCCTTCCATTGGATATGCAAAGATGTCGACCTAAAAATCGGAAATGAAGTGATTAAATACAAAGTTGGTGACAATTTGATCAAGGAAAATTTTCCAGGTTGGTGGCGAACTGTGTCAGAAAACTGTGAATTATGGTAGCCGCAGATTCGTGGCTATTAGCGACCACATAAAAAATGCTAAACACTATAAACTTGTCAAAACCAAAGCAACAACTGTGACCATCACCAACTTCTTTCAACAAGTATTCAATGACTAGATGTGATTTATAAATTTTAACCCGTGTGGTTGCCGGGGTAGAATACAACCACTGCAAATCCCGCTAGAGACAGAAGGGTAGGCAGGGTTCTGGAAATATTTGAAAATCCACTTGCCCAGGCAAGTGGATTTTCAAAAGTCACTTGCCCTGCCCATAATGTCATTTGCCCCACATTTAAGAACACTTAATTGCCCCAAAAATTGGCGCTGTATCATTATTTGTTTTAAACGGGACGGACCGCCACATGATTTGGACCATTATACCTAGAAAAGGAAGGGAGAATGTATTTTATGAATTAGTTAATACATTGTATTTATTCATATAAAAAAATAACATGGTTGCATTTTCTTCTTTTGTGTCTTATTACATATTTGTGTTGTTTAAATCATAAAATGGTGAGACAGTATACAAACTCATTTTATTCCGCCCTCCCACCCCACTAATCACCACACACACAACCCCATCATTTTTGATGACCATCCAAAAAAATGCTTGACAGCTAGTGTATGGAACTTTTAATATGTCACAGTGTGTACAATTAACCAGTTGACAGAAAAAAAGAAGCTATTGTATTCCTTTAAATGTGCGACAAGCAAAGAAACAAGACAAAAACGTTATGAAAAATAGTCACTTGGGCCCCCAATTTCTGCCACCATGGTAACGTTTCTACGGTTTTATATTTTAACTAAAGGGAATTAGATGAAAGCAAGAGGCATGAAAAGGGGTTCCCTTACTAGGGTTCCATAGGAATTGTTTAAGAAGTAGTAGCAGTAACAGCGAAAGTTCAGAACTCGAGAAAAAGTTTCGTGATTATTCCGAAATCGCGAAATCCCATGACATGCGCATATCGCTAAGTTATGCAACTTATTTGTGTAGTATGCACTTCCATATACGTTAAATTACGGACTATATCAATGAAATACACCAAATACATGTACCTCATAAAAACGGATTGATAAGCGAGTGCTTCGAGTAAACAATTTTCGTTACGAAAAATTCTTCGGCAAAATTATATAAAAAAATTATATCGGCAAAATTACATGTCACGTGCGTCTGTCAATCATTGTTTTGACACATTAAATTTGCAAATTAAGAAAGAGTTTTCTGATTTGATTGGTGGAAGGTCCAAATGACGTTCAGAGATTATCTGAAGGTAGCTATGTTTATGGTTGGAAGGTTACGGACATAATTGACGCGATTTCATTGGCCGATGGATACACGTCTGACGGTGGTGTCAGGATAAATTGTGATACGGTGTTGTTTTCAAACGGTGTGAAATGCGCGTGTGGGTTAATTAGTTGTTTATTGAAATAATGCCACAAATTAAGCTGCCTGGGGCGAGATTGTTGATTGTACCGAAAGTTGTTTGATCTTATTAACAATCGCTAGCGGCGAAAAACAGCGGCCAGTTTTACTCAGTTATCAAAATGAAATTCTGATGTGGCTAGTTTGCCACTTGATTTGTTCTGGAATGGAAATGTCCGTCGGGCAAGTGGCGGGCAACCAGATTTGCGAAGGTCACTTGCCCGCACCCAAAATCACTTGCCCGGGGCGTCGGGCAACCGTATTTCCAGAACCCTGGTAGGACGCCCCCTTCATGTTCATTGTTTCATTTGTTTTATCATGCTCATTCAAGGTCTTCTTCATGACACCGCATAAATGCAAATGTGGAAACGTGGGCTCCATCGTAAATGAGTGTCTACAATAGAATTTGTAGCAATTCTGCAGGTTAGAAGGTTCTAGGCCCATTCTCCATATTTTATCTAGATGTAAATAGAGGATGAGTCTGGCATGTTCATCCCCGTTTGGCATCATATAACATTTCTTGTGTTGGTGCGCCATAAAACCTCAATTCAGTCCAATTCAATAATTATTCATGCCATAAAAATATACAAGATTCTTATCCCTGGCCTTAATTAATTGTGTTAACTTATGTTTGTTGGTGGATAAAAAAATACTTAAAATGACCTAATTTATTCCTTTATCCTTCGGGAAAAACTGGAGACTGCTAATTGGTCCGGTCCCGGGGGGTGGGGGACTATATGTTTGCACCCTGTCCGTCCGTCCTTCCGTAATGCTTGTCCGGGCCATATTTTCAATACTATAAGACTTTGAGATACCAAACTTGGTATGTGGATACATCTTGGGATAGCAGTGTGTCTCGTACCAAAAAAAGGTCACAGTGACCTGTGACCTCTGTCATAGAAAATGTTCCGAAAATGCTTGTCCGGGCCATATTTTCAATACTATAAGACTTCGAGATACCAAACTTGGTATGTGGATACATCTTGTGATAGTGGTGTGTCGCATACCAAAATAAGGTCACTGTGACCTCGTCATAGAAAATGCTTGTCCGGACTTTTTTTCCAATACTATAACACTTAGAGATACCAAACTTGGTATGTGAATACATCTTGGGATAGCGGTGTGTCACGTACCATAATAAGGTCATCTTGACCTGTGACCCTCTGTCATAGAAAATGTTTGGGCCGTTTTTTTCATTACTATCTATAACACTTACCAAACTGGGTGAATACATGTTGGGACACCTTGTCGCATATCAAAATAAGGTCATTTTGACCTTGACCTGTGACCTCTGTCATAGAAAATGCTTGTCGGACCGTATTTTCAATACTATAACACATAGAGATACCAAACTTGGTATGTGAATACATCTTGGGATAGCGTGTGTGTCGCATACCAAAATAAGGTCATTGTGACCTTGACCTGTGACCTCTGTCATAGAAAATGCTTGTCCGGACCGTATTTTCAATACTATAACACTTAAGAGATACCAAACTTGGTATGTGAATACATCTTGGGATAGCTGTGTGTCACGTACCAAAATAAGGTCATTGTGACCTTTGACCTGTGACCTCTGTCATTGGCTTATAAACAGTCGAGACGTCGATATTATAATTCGAGATTTTTTAGACAAAATCGGTCGAAAATTCGGATTTGCCAGAGCGTCGATGTCTGGCGAATTTGCTATGTATTTCTTACGATTTTCATTCGCCAGTTTGGGTTACTTTTCGCCTATGGCGATTTGGCGAATGGTTAACGTGAGCCTAGCTTTAAAAGTATAGAGCGTGCCAGGCACACCTATACTGTATGGAATTACTACATTACAGAAAGTGCACTGGTTTCACTGAACTATGTGTGTCGTCATCTAATTGCATCAGTACCCTCCAACGGATTGCTAGTAGTCCCTTTAAACACTTTCTAAGCTAGTGCTAGGATTTTAAACCCTTTAGTCGAATCTAATTTAAGCTCTAAAAATTCCTCTAGCCAGATTATGGGCGTCTGACTTGAAATCACTTGCCCCTCACCGCTGTAGGTTCGATCCCTCAGGGGCCTAGGAATCTTTATTTGAGGAAGCTATCCAGCTGGCTTGCGGAACGTCGCTAGTTCTACCCAGGTGCCCTCCCGTGCATGAAAATTGCCCGGAGGGGCACCTGGCGTCTTGCCATTGTTCCAGTTTACGCTACTGTGTGTACAGGTAATTAGTGGGCACTAGTGTCTTACCGGGTGATTGTAAAGTTCAAAAAGACTGACAGTCTTTAAACAGAGCATCTCTGGCTAATTAATTCTTAGACAAACATCGTCACACTTTCTGTTTTGATCAGCCATTTTTGGCCGCAAGAGGGCGCCACATTATGTAATGTATTACCCGGCTCGATAACGCAATTAAATATATATATATGGATAATATTTCGCACACACGACAATTTGACAGCGGTTTTCAATAAACACTGCGATAATTAATTATTGGTCCAAATTGATTGTTGCTAATTAGCCAACAACACCCAGCAGGATATTGGCTTATAAAGAGTTTAAGACTTCTTGTATAAGAACTCGGTCGGAAATTTGGATTCGCCAGACTGCCGATGTCTGGTGAATTTGCTTTGTACTTCTTACGATTTTCATTCACCAGTTCGGGTTTCTTTTCGCCTATAGCGATTTGTGGAATGGTTTAACGCAAGCTAGATTTTCCTGTTGTGTAACTGAGATATATATGCCTACAGTCCCTTTAAGTTGCTTTCGTATCTGTCTAAAGAAAAACTCAAAAGGATCAGGTTTAACGTTACTGTATTTGTAGGCTATAAAAATCTCAAAATCTTTCAATATTAACAAAGTTCAGACAATCCTTAAACATTGGAAACAAAAACACTCGCACATTTCAATACAAACTACACCACGAGAATAGGACTACGATTAAGTGTCATCATGCACATGAAAAAAAGTAACAATTTCAATAAGAACCTATTGGAAACAGCTGAAGGTAAAAAGTACAAAAAATAGATAAAAACTATAGCAATTTTTATAATAATGTGATGTCATTCTAGAGTGACAGTTTTAACAACATATGTTGAATTATAGGACACAACCTTCTGTGTCATAATTGTGCTAGGGTTACATTCTGTGCTAACATTTTGATGATATTAAGTAATTAATGTGGTCTGTTTATTACTCCATAGTTGGACTGGAACCATTATCTATTACTATTATTAAATTTCAGATAGATATACCGTATAATCCCTAATAAACGCCTCCGGGGTCGTAACATTTTCAGGGTTCCGGAAATACGGTTGCCCGACGCCCCGGGCAAGTGGATTTTGGGGTTAGGAAAGTGACCGTTCGCAAATCTGGTTCCTCGCCACTTGCCCGACGGATATTTCCCCTTCCAGAAACAAATCAAGTGACAAACTAGCCATATCAGAATTTCATTTTGATAACTGAATAAAACTTGCGCTGTTTTTCGCCGCTAGCGATTGTTAATAAGATCAAACAACTTTCGGTACAAATCAACAATCTGCACCCAGGCAGCTTAATTTGTGGCATTCATTTCAATAAACAACCTAATTAACACACACGCGCAATATCAACGTTTCTTTTTTTCTGTCAACTGGTTAACTGTACACACTCGTGACATATTAAAAGTTCCATACACTAGCTGTCAAGCATTTTTTTTGGATGGTCATCAATAAATGATTGGGGTAGTGTGTGTGGTGATAGTGGGGTGGAGCGGGAGGAATATACTGTCTCACCATATTAGATTCTAAACAACACAAATATGTAATATAGACACAAATGAAGAATATGCACCATTTTATTTTTTATATGAATATATCAATGTATTCAACTATCATAAAAATACATTCTCCCTTCCTTTTCTAACTAAGTATAATGGTCCAAATTAAGCGGCGGTCCATCCCGTTAAAACACGAATAATGGTCACAGCGCCAATTTTTGGGCAATTAAGTGTATCTAATGTAGGGGCAAGTGACATATTGGCAGGCAAGTGATTTTTGGACAGACATTATGGGCAGGGCAAGTGACTTTGAAAATCACAATGCCCTGGGCAAGTGATTTTTCAAAAAATATTCACATGAACCCTGAATTTATGAAAACATACCGAAGACACACTCAAACAACTTAAAACCTAATCAATTTACGTATACATTCATGAATTATCATGCATAGAAAACCAACATCTGCATACATCCATCAATCAATAATCCTCAGATTTTAAGTTTTCTAGTGATTTTTCTAAAACTCAGATTAACTTGCATCTTTTGGTAAGTTTAAAAAAAATCATTTCTGAAACAATGGTTGGGGTAGGGGGTGGGCGTTTATTAGGGATTAAATGGTAATACTATTATATATACATGTACAGTAACTTTATTGTCAAGTCAAGTCCCAGAGGGAGGAGATAACACCTCTCGCATCTACCCTCTACGCCTCCTCCAGGCTCAGCACCCTAGGCCTTTTTGTCTCGCCCACGATAGTGGGTAGCCAGACATAAAAGTCACTTTTTTGACAGCAGCAGCGGCGTCTGCATTTTAAATCAACTGTATCTTAACATCCGCTGCTCAGAGTCTTCTGAAACTTGTCAGATGCTTTGTTGGGTCAAGGGACATCATGTAATTTCAAAATTACCAAGGTCAAGGTCATATTTTGCGTTATTTTCCCAAAACTTAACCTTGGTTAGGTAACAACCTCAGATAACTGTATGTGATTGCTTCATTTTTATGTCGCCCACGATTGTGGGTTACGAGCGAGACATAGCAGTCATTTTTCCGGCGGCGACGTATTTTAGATCAACTTCATCTCAACAACCGCTGCTCAAATTTTTCTGAAATTTTTGTTGGGTCAAGGAACCATGTAATGCCAAAATTACCAAGACCAAGGTCATATTTGGTGTTATTTTCTCAAAACTTTACCTTGGTTAGGTAACAACCTTGGTAAGGTAACTTAAGCTCAGTTAACTGTATGTGATTGCCTCATTTTCTTTGTTTGATACTTGGTCATATGTACATGTATTATTGGCATTGGTAGACATCACTGAACGACAAAAATTACCAAGGTCAAGGTCATATTTTGCTTATTTTCTCCAAACTTTACCTTGGTTAGGTACCCTTGTCAAATGTTTACGCAGCTTTGAAAAATACGTAGCTAAAACGTAGCTATTACGCAGCAATCCATCCTAAAGCTGCGTTTTTTGTGATTAACTGCGTTATTTTAGATGCAGGCTGCGCAAAGCTGCGTATTTTACACTTTAGCTGCGTAATTATGTCCAAAGCTGAATATTTTGTAAGAAAGGTGTACAAAAGCTGCGTATTTATATTTAAGGCTGCGTATTTTTTAAGAAAGGCGTTTGATAGCTGTGTCTTTTATTTTACTTGCAAAAAAAGGATAATTACAAGAGCTGCGGTTTTTTGTAAATGCTTCGGAAAAGCTGTATCTTTAATTGTTAATGATAATAAGATGTTAAAACAAAAATACGTAGGTTTTACGCAGCTTTAGGAAAGCTGCATCTTTTAGTTTATTTTTTTAAACTTTTGTCACTTTGTCTTTTTAAAGTGATATTGAAAATTTAAAACATTTCTAAAAGATGAAGGGGTAATTGGGGAGTCCTCTTTTATCTTTGGCATAGACTGTCACAGTGCTACACATAAATACAACCTTGATAAAAAATGTTTATTGATCCTGTAGGTGTTTTAAAAGGTGGTGAATTTGGACCATAATTTATTAGCTTATAATCAAACTGTATGCATTCCAATGTCAATTTAATTCTGTGTATAAATTGCTGGTACAAAATTACCTACCTCAAACCATTAGATGATGGACTCAGAATTCATTGTAAAATGATAATCTCATTATAGCAAGGTCACTCAAGCGAGCAAGTTATGTTTTAACAAAATGAGCATTTCTTTGATCAGTATCAATGCAGATGTTAGGCAATCAACTTCTTAAATTTTATGTAAACAAGAGGGCTAAATTAATGCCTCTGAATCACTCGCCTAATATAATCTTCGAAAAGATTATAAAAAAAAAAAGTCAAACAAGCTTATCATTTCATATAAGAGTAAGATCAACAAATTCCCACACTCACATTAAAGTGTTCTGGCCCAGTAAGTGTATAGATGGGTTTAGGGTGGGGATCTCAAAAGTTTCCAAGTTATGGCACAGGAACATGTGACCCCACGGGTTGGGATAAACCCTAGGGCAGATGCCAGTAGGGGTCATCCTCTCATCACAGGCAGTGCACCTATAAAGTTTCATGAGATTTGCCTCAAGGGGGAGAGGAGTTAAAGGGGTTGATGCACTATTTCCGAACAGGATTTATTTAAAAGGACTTTGAGAAACTTGGGAAAAGCTGGAAGAATTTTCAAAATGTCATGAAAAATAAATGAGATGTAACCTATTGAAAATTTGCAAAGAACATAAATGGAGGTGGCCATCTTTGAACGATGACGTCATCGTGCCATTTTAACATATATGGCATATTGACAAAATGTATTTTAAAGCAAAGAAAACCACTGCAAATTGATTAGAAATAAATATACAGATGTAAAATTATTTTTCATTTGCAGTGATTTTCTTTGCTTTAAAAGACATTTTATCAATATGCCATATATGGCAAAGAGGCATGATGATGTCATCGTTCAAAGATGGCCGCCTCCATTTATGTTTCTTTGCACATTTTCAATAGGTCATATCTCCTTTACTTTTCATGGCATTTTGATAATTCTTTCAGCTTTTTTTATGTTTTTCAGAGCCCTTTAAAATAAACTGTGTTTGAAAATAGTGCATCAACTCCTTTAAGGTGCTGACAGGGTTTTTCATTATCGGTTCCTGGTGACCTTGACCTACTGACCTCAAAATCAATAGGTGTCATCCTCTCACCAAAAGCAGTTCAACTATGAAATTTCATGAGATTTGCCTCAGGGGGAGAGGAGTTATAATGCAGACAAGGTTTTCATTATTGGCTCCCAGTGACCTTGACCTACTGACCTCAATATCAATAGGGGTCATTCTGTCACCACAGGCAGTTCACCTAGTTAGTTTCATGAGATTTGCTTAAGGGGATGAGGAGTTATGGAGCAGGCAATATTTTTCATTATCAGGTCACGGTGACCTTTGACCTACTGACCTCAAAATCAATAGGGATCATCCTCTCATCACAGGCAGTGCACCCATAAAGTTTTATGAGATTTGCTTCAGGGGGTATATTAAAAAAAAACATATTCAAAAATGTTTAAACGAAAAATAATATGGTATTAAGACATTGCCTTGGCTAACTCCCAAACTCGTATAACAACTATTGGGGGGAATTTTTTAATTTTTTTTATCCCAGGCAAATCAGATGCGAAATTATAATGCATCAGAGTAAATTTGGATGTTTCTGACAAAAAAAAAGTTAATATAAAATAAATTAATAAAAAAAATTGCAAGTTTCACGATAGCGTGAATCTGATGACAGACGAATGCAAATGGCCGACTTTCAGACAACAAACATTTCCTGGTTGTTTTATTTAATCTGTTTGCTCAATAAACGCTTGAAAAAGCAAAACCTTGTGTTTGGAAACAATTTTTAGTGTATTTTACATATGTGACTGTAGATAAACGATAGTAAAGTTATTGAATTACATAGTTATTATTTATTATTTTACAGGTAAATGTTTTCGTTTTTCCCTTGCTTGTTGACAAAATTGATTTTGACGAGTTTACTTCCGGAAGTCATCGCTCCAGTGTTGCTTGATGGGAAATTGAATAAATGTTTAATTTGAGAGAAAATACATTTTGTTTCGATAATCATTTCAGTTATTAACGTATACGTTCTGATAACAAAAAAGGAAGAAATCATTATAAAGAAAGCATATTTATTGACATATGTTGATCATTTTGAAATATTTGCGTGATACGTTCGTAAGAATTGCGAGATTATGGAAGTGAATCACAGATCTGCGCATGCGCTGCAAATTATGCCCGCGGTTTCCTGAATTGTTTGAATTTTGATCTTTCATCTTTAATATTTACAAACAGTACCTTTCATCTTTAATATTTACAAACAGTACTGTGATTAGCACATTTTTTTTCGTGACACTGCAAGAACCATTTTAGAGCCTTGGAAGCCATCAAACGATTACACAGATGGCTCACCCAGGAAAGTGTGAGAGCCGTACCAGGGTCCTGGCAGTACCAAGAATTACGCATGTTGTGTGGGTTTTTTTAATCAGAGGTAGGCCCTATTTAAATACGTTCATGGTAGAGCTTCTTCATAATAATGTGGACCAATTAATTTGAAGTGTATAAGTGTAATCAAAACTATAAGCAAAGAAGCATGATATTTTTTAAAACATCTAAATTAAACTGCAAATAATAAAAGAATGTGTTTTTTCGTTGTAACATTGACAGTTTTGCAAACGAGATTGGTGAAGGTATTAATATGTTACTTGTGCACAACTTACTGTTTTGAAGATAAACATTGTACTTGCATTACCTGAATGAAGCTTGCAAGTTATTGATTATGCCTGTCATGGTGCAAATTGAGGTCTATCAATTCAGAAAAACACGGGCGACGCTGTCAAGGAGTATTATAAAAATGCATTTTCTTCCTCCATATTCATCTTGTTAAAGGGGACTGCAGTGGATTTAAGCACATGCCGGTTGAATCTATGTTTACAGGTTAAGGAGTCTTTTAAAACAACAATTCAATTCTTTATTTAGAAATTGAAGTGGTATAATATTTCAGCAATTGTTATGCTTGGAGTTTTCAGGAGATGTTGGACATGAGCGCAAGTTGTCAATGGTCAGGTCGCTCGGAAGGCGATGATGGTGTTCACCATTCAACAGAATACATCCTCAACCTTAGATCCTATGCCAGGTATTCCTTCAGATCAAAGGTAGTTTTTTCGCAGAAGTTTCACACTGGAAGTTAAAATTGAGGTTTATGGCGCACCACATAAAAAGGTTATATTGCATCAACATGAAATGAACACTCCAGAGCCACTCTCCATTTACACTATATAAAAACATCTATAAATGGGAAGAATATCTATAGGGTTTCCTGTTTCAAGCATTTGAAGTGTGCGACAGCATGCGAGTCGTTTAATGGTCTTAAATTGTCCATCCCCCACACACACCCACTCCTAAACGGCTTGATGGATTTTGACAAAACTTTTCAGGACCGAAGCATCGGTGTGATGTCTTGTTGTGCACGTCGTGCTTTCGGTTTGAATTTTTTTAAGTTAAATTTGTTGTCGCCGCTACTCCTAAACGCCTTGTTGGATATTGACAAAACTTTGCAGAAGTATCAGTATGATGTCGTGCTTTCGTTCCGGTTCGCTGATTTTTGATGGAGTTACGGCCCTTTGAATTTTTTACTTTAAATATAATATTGTCGCCGCTACTCCTCCTAAATAGCTTGTTGGGACTTGTGGAGAAACTTTGCAGGAAGCATTAGTATTATGTCTAGTTGTGCGTATTGCACTTTCATTCCGGATAGCTGATTTTTGACAGATTTATGACCCATCTTTTTTACTTTTAAAATTGTTGTCGCCGCTACTCCTCCTAAATGGCTTGATGCAATTTGACGAAACTTTGCAGTGGTATGAGACATCAGTTTTTCTCAAAAACAACCTCTAGTTTTAAAAAGTTTTACATACACAAAATATGACGATTGACTGAACATTTTTGTCAGTTTGATGTCAGGTGACTGCATTGCGACAGGTTGTAATGGGTATACTTTTAAGGAGTCAAACATTTTTCATAGGCAACCAATCAGTATATTTATGTCTGTATATTTATTAATAAGTCCTTTAAAAGCCACATGTGCTGTTATGTGGCGTATAACAGCACATGTACAATTCAATTCTTTATTTAGAAATGAAGTGGTATAATATTTCAGCAATTGTTATGCTTGGAGTTTTCAGGAGATGTTGACATGAGCGCAAGTTGTCAATGGTCGGGTCGCTCGGAAGGCGATGATGAAGGTGTCCAACAGATTCAACAGAATACATCCTCAACCTTAGATCCTATGACAGGTATGCCTTCAGATCAAAGGTATTTTTCTCGCAGAAGTTTCACACTGGAAGTTTAAATTGAGGTTTATGGCGCACCACATAAAAAGGTTATATTGCATCAACATGAAATGAACACTCCAGAGCCACTCTCCATTTACAGCTATATAAAAAACATTTATATATAAATGGGAAGAATATCTATAGGGTTAACTGTATCAAGCATTTGAAGTGTGCGACAGCATGCACGTCGTTTAATGGTCTGAAATGGTCCACACACCCCCCACACACACACTCCTAAATGGCTTGATGGATTTGACAAAACTTTGAAGGAAGCATCGGTATGATGTCTTGTTGTGCATGTCTTGCTTTCAGTTTGATTCACTGATTTTTGACGGAGTTATATCCCTTTGCATTTTTTAAAGTTAAATTTGTTGTCGCCGCTACTCCTAAACGCCTTGTTGGATATTTACAAAACTTTGCAGAAGCATCGGTATGATGTCTAGTTGTGCATATCGCGCTGTCGTTCCGGTTTGCTGATTTTTGACAGAGTTATGGCCCTTTGCATTGTTCACTTTAAATTTGTTGGCACCGCTATTCCTCCTAAACGGCTTGATGCATTTTGCCGAAACTTTACAGGAAGTATGATGTCACGCTTTCGGTCTGGTTCGCTGATTTTTGACCGAGTTATGTCCCTTTGAGTTTTTTACTTTAATTTTTTTGTCGCCACTACTCCTAAATGGCTTGTTGGATATTGACAAAACTTTACAGAAGTATCGGTATGATGTCGTGCTTTCGTTCCGGTTCACTGATTTTTTATTGCCCTTTGAATTTTTTACTTTAAATATAATATTGTCGCCGCTACTCCTCCTAAATACACCCCATCCCCCCACGTGCTGTTATTTGGTGCACATGTCACCTCCACCACCCCATCCCACACCCAACGATTTAACAATCTTTATGTTTTATCACACCGTTTTATTTTTTCGAAATGAGCTCTATGCTCAATTTTATAGTGGTGCCATACTGGAATACCGTGCTGTAGACAAATAACATGATACAGACACCGGACTGACCAGTCCTAGAATTACGACTTTATATGCTTGGGACTACTAGTACCATGAAGAATTTGAATATAATCCAGCCAGGGATTGAACCCACACGACTAAGATTGCAATGAGGCCCTTTAAATATAATATAGGTTTTAAATTTTCAGAAGTATTAAAAACTATTATATTTAAAATGGATTTTTTTTTATACATTTATAAATTTATTTTGTCTTTTTTGGAGACATTAATTTATTTATAAATATACTATCTTTTCAGATCTATGTTCTTCGGGAACCGTTTAGGTGCCAACAGATGAAGTCAAATGAAAATGAGAACAGTTTTAAGAGGGTTCGAGTCATCCTACAGAGGTTTAGATGTATACATATAGTGCTATGTTTTTCAATGGTGTATATATTTGCCTTAACACGGAAGTGGATCAGTCATATAGAGTTAATTACCATTTTCCGACTGTCCCATACGTCTGTTTTAAATTTAAGTTTTACTCAGGACACCTCGAGCCGTAAAGCTTTTAAACTTCATACATGTTTGATCTACAGGACAGCAATAATTAAGTCGGTTTGAGTTTCCAGAAGATGATGTTGAACAAACAATGAGGACAATTTTGAGAGGGTTTGAGGCCGCTTACCGGGGCTTAGATGTGTAGATAAATGGAGCTAATTGTTATCCAGGGGTGCAGTGTATATCTTTTTTAATTATGGTCTTTATTTAAAAAAACATTATTAATATAGGTCTCTGAGAAAACAAACAAATCAAAGATATGTTTACCTGTTATTTTAGAATCAGACAGTGTTTTCAAATGTGTTTCACATGAAGTCTATAGTTTAGTTTTGAAGGACAATAATATTAGTTTTCATATTTATTATGCACAAATCATTATTTGAATCCTTGAAAGCAAATTGATTTTGCAAACACCTGAGTGGATTATATTGCATCCCTAACATTTTTCAACATATAGTAGAATAAAGAGGGAAAAGACATAAAATGATGTGGGGTTAGTAAATTTGGGTGCTAATTTAACTGTTTTATTAACTACAAGGTTGCTGTGTGTCCCTTCAGTGTATATTCAATGTAAATAAGTGCTCAATATTATATTCAGTCTGTAAGTGTTTCTACCAAACTTTTTCATGTTAAAGTG
>JAWPHD010007989.1:0-120974 GCA_037043455.1 Cyrtodaria siliqua | reverse complement strand
GCAGTATCATGGCGTCAATCCAAACACGATTATAACCAGGGACTGTAGGCGACATGGAAGTATCATGGCGTCAATCCAAACATGATTATAACCAGGGACTGTAGGCGATATGTCAGTATCATGGCGTCAATCCAAACACGATTATAACCAGGGACTGTAGGCGATATGGCAGTATCATGGGCGTCAATCCAAACACGATTATAACCAGGGACTGTAGGCGATATGGCAGTGTCATGGCGTCAATCCAAACACGATTATACCCAGGGACTGAAGGCGATATGGCAGTATCATGGCATCAATCCAAACACGATTATAAACAGGGACTGTAGGCGATATGGCAGTATCATGGGCGTCAATCCAAACACGATTATAACCAGGGACTGTAGGCGATATGGCAGTGTCATGGCGTCAATCCAAACACGATTACAACCAGGGACTGTAGGCGATATGGCAGTGTCATGGCGTCAATCCAAACACTATTACAACCAGGGACTGTAGGCGATATGGCAGTATCATGGCGTCAATCCAAACACGATTACAACCAGGGACTGTAGGCGATATGGCAGTATCATGGCGTCAATTCAAACACGATTACAACCAGGGACTGTAGGCGATATGGCAGTATCATGGCGTCAATCCAAACATGATTATAACCAGGGACTGTAGGCGATATGGAAGTATGATGGGCGTCAATCCAAACACGATTATAACAAGGGACTGTTGGCGATATGGCAGTATCATGGCGTCAATCCAAACACGATTATAACAAGGGACTGTAGGCGATATGGCAAGGGACTGTAGGCGATATGGCAGTATCATGGCTTCAATCCAAACACGATTATAACCAGGGACTGTAGGCGATATGGCAGTATCATGGCGTCAATCCAAACACGATTATAACCAGGGACTGTAGGCGATATGGCAGTATCATGGCGTCAATCCAAACACGATTACAACCAGGGACTGTAGGCGATATGGCAGTTTCATGGCGTCAATCCAAACACGATTATAACCAGGGACTGTAGGCGATATGGCAGTATCATGGCGTCAATCCAAACACGATTATAACCAGGGACTGTAGGCGATATGGCAGTATCATGGGCATCAATCCAAACACGATTATAACCAGGGACTGTAGGCGATATGGCAGTATCATGGGCATCAATCCAAACACGATTATAACCAGGGACTGTAGGCGATATGGAAGTATGATGGGCGTCAATCAATCATGATTATAACCAGGGACTGTAGGCAATATGGCAGTGTCATGGCGTCAATCCAAACACGATTATAACCAGGGACTGTAGGCGATATGAAAGTATCATGGCGTCAATCCAAACACGATTATAACCAGAGACTGTAGGCGATATGGCAGTATCATGGCGTCAATCCAAACACGATTATAACCAGGGACTGTAGGCGATATGGAAGTATCATGGCGTCAATCCAAACACGATTATAACCAGGGACTGTAGGCGATATGGCAGTATCATGGCGTCAATCCAAACACGATTATAACCAGGGACTGTAGGCTATATGGCAGTATCATGGGCGTCAATCCAAACACGATTATAACCAGGGACTGTAGGCGATATGGCAGTATCATGGCGTCAATCCAAACACGATTATAACCAGGGACTGTAGGCGATATGGCAGTATCATGGCGTCAATCCAAACACGATTATAACCAGGGACTGTAGGCGACATGGAAGTATCATGGCGTCAATCCAAACATGATTATAACCAGGGACTGTAGGCAATATGGCAGTATCATGGCGTCAATCCAAACACGATTATAACCAGGGACTGTAGGCGATATGGAAGTATCATGGCGTCAATCCAAACACGATTATAACCAGGGACTGTAGGCGATATGGAAGTATCATGGCGTCAATCCAAACACGATTATAACCAGGGACTGTAGGCGATATGGCAGTATCATGGCGTCAATCCAAACACGATTATAACCAGGGACTGTAGGCGATATGGAAGTGTCATGGCGTCAATCCAACACGATTATAACCAGGGGCTGTAGGCGATATGGCAGTGTCATGGCGTCAATCCAAACACGATTATAACCAGGGACTGTAGGCGATATGGAAGTATGATGGCGTCAATCCAAACACGATTATAACCAGGGACTGTAGGCGATATGGAAGTGTCATGGCGTCAATCCAAACAAGATTATAACCAGGGACTGTAGGCGATATGGCAGTATTATGGCATCAATCCAAACACGATTATAACCAGGGACTGTAGGCGATATGGAAGTATGATGGGCGTCAATCCAAACACTATTATAACCAGGGACTGTAGGTGATATGGAAGTATGATGGGCGTCAATCCAAACACGATTATAACCAGGGGCTGTAGGCGATATGGAAGTATCATGGCGTCAATCCAAACACGATTATAACCAGGGGCTGTAGGCGATATGGCAGTGTCATGGCGTCAATCCAAACATGATTATAACCAGGGACTGTAGGCGATATGGAAGTATGATGGCGTCAATCAAAACACGATTATAACCAGGGACTGTAGGCGATATGGAAGTGTCATGGCGTCAATCCAAACACGATTATAACCAGGGACTGTAGGCGATATGGAAGTATGATGGCGTCAATCCAAACACGATTATAACCAGGGGCTGTAGGCGATATGGCACTATCATGGCGTCAATCCAAACACGATTATAACCAGGGACTGTAGGCGATATGGAAGTATGATGGCGTCAATCCAAACACGATTATAACCAGGGACTGTAGGTGATATGGCAGTGTCATGGCGTCAATCCAAACACGATTATAACCAGGGGCTGTAGGCGATATGGCAGTATCATGGCGTCAATCCAAACACGATTATAACCAGGGACTGTAGGCGATATGGAAGTATGATGGCGTCAATCCAAACACGATTATAACCATCATAAATGTGTTTCAGATTCATATTCAACATGCGTGTGCACGTAACTAGGAAATGCACGTAACTAGGAATGAAGGAATGAATGGTGTTTTACGGCACGTCGACACATAAATAGGTCATATTGTGCGCAAAAATTGATGGAAAATGAAGAAATGAAGTATTAATTAAAAATTAATGTAAATATATAAAGATAAAACTATTAAAAAATAAGGGATGAAAAGGTGTAATATAAACTATGTATGTAAATCAACAAATGCCCGTCAACGGGTATATAAACAAGTAAGTAACTAGGACATGTTATCCATAACTAGGGCATGTTATCCATAACTAGGACATATTATCCATAACTAGGACATGTTATCCATAACTAGGACATATTATCCATAACTAGGACATGTTATTCATAACTAAGACATGTTATCCATAACTAGGACATGTTATCCATAACTAGGACATTATCCATAACTAGGACATTATCCATAACTAGGACATATTATCCATAACTAGGACATGTTATCCATAACTAGGACATGTTATTCATAACTAAGACATGTTATCCATAACTAGGACGTTATCCATAACTAGGACGTTATCCATAACTAGGACATGTTATCCATAACTAGGACATGTTATCCATAACTAGGACATGTTATCCATAACTAGGACATGTTATTCATAACTAAGACATGTTATCCATAACTAGAACGTTATCCATAACTAGGACATGTTATTCATAACTAAGACATGTTATCCATAACTAGGACATGTTATCCATAACTAGGATGTTATCCATAACTAGGACGTTATCCATAACTAGGACATATTATCCATAACTAGGACATGTTATCCATAACTAGGACATGTTATTCATAACTAAGACATGTTATCCATAACTAGGACATTATCCATAACTAAGACATGTTATCCATAACTAAGACATGTTATCCATAACTAGGACGTTATCCATAACTAGGACGTTATCCATAACTAGGACATATTATCCATAACTAGGACATGTTATCCATAACTAGGACATGTTATCCATAACTAGGACATATTATCCATAACTAGGACATATTATCCATAACTAGGACATGTTATTCATAACTAAGACATGTTATCCATAACAAGGACATGTTATCCATAACTAGGACGTTATCCATAACTAGGACATTATCCATAACTAGGACATGTTATCCATAACTAGGACATGTTATCCATAACTAGGACATGTTATCCGTAGGATTTAATAACAAGATGCTCAAGTATTGCAGAACAATACACGTCCCCTATCAGGATTTTTTTCAGTAACAGAGACCTTGACCTTGAACATAAATGCAATCCCAAATTTGTTTTTCATATAAGCCACCTACACCAAGTTTCAGACAAATATCTCATTCCTAAATAAAGTTACTGAGCAGAAACAGTTGTTCTATTTTTAGTAACAGTGAACTTGACCTTGTCTCCAGTGGCCCCAAATGCAATCCCTAACTTGCTTTTCATTAAAGCTACCTACACACCAAGTTTCAGGCCAATACATCATTCCCAACTAAAGTTACTGAGATGATCTATATTTAGTAACAGTGACCTTCACCTTGATTCCAGTGACCCCAAATGCAATCCCAAGCTGCCTGTTCATATAAGCTACCTACCCGTAACGTTTCATTTCAATATCTCATTCCTAACAAAAACTATTTGAGTAACAGTGTATTTTGTGTATTTTTTTACAATTTCTGTTGCCATAGCAACCACAATTTTTGACATATCAATAAAACTAGAAGGGTGTTCCATGGAACACTTGTGTTGCCTGCACCCCATTTAGCTGTCTATGCTGGACTCTCCTTAGGGCGGACATGGCCGACATTTCTCTGGAAATTTAAGCCAACCAGTATATATTAGTCCATACGTTCCACCTGCGGTCAGTTATAGAATGTTCCATGTGGTACCTAATCTACCAACACTAGGGCCGTATTTCGACTGCGATGCCATGGTCCATGGTCGCATCTTTTTATATTAAGCAGTTTCTTATAACATTCGTAATGATGCCTTACTGCACATACAAGAAAACCATGCAAATGACTGGAACTAAAAACAAAACACAGAACGGTGTTACGAAACAAGACTAACCAAGTCATATATGAAAACAACACGTTTAATATATGCAAACAACAAGTTGAATATATGAAAACAACATCTTGTGGTGGAAATCTCCAAAATAAAGTTATGTAAAAGTAAACTCTAAAGTTTAGTATAACTAAATCGGTCGATCATTATCAACATAAAGCCAAGAATTATAAAATTATGAAATAAAAAGCAATGCGAGACCACATTATTTACCTTTTCTGCTGATCATGTGACATCTATTAGCACATTAGGGTTTCAATATAGTATGTCTTGCGTAATTCATCTGGCCTGTTTAGCTCAGTTGGGAGTGCACTGTACATTATAATTATATTGATAAAAATAAGTTTAGTAAGTAAATAACATATAATCCCGTTGACCAGATTCTAGGATATGTGTAGAAGTGGTCATGGGCAATGTAACTTACATAAATATCAGTTATATTAAGCG
Source organism: Cyrtodaria siliqua (assembly GCA_037043455.1). Taxonomy (NCBI): domain Eukaryota; kingdom Metazoa; phylum Mollusca; class Bivalvia; order Adapedonta; family Hiatellidae; genus Cyrtodaria; species Cyrtodaria siliqua. Next base: position 115,481 of record JAWPHD010007989.1, on the reverse strand, counting down.
AATAAGTCTCAAAAGAAATAAGCGAAAACAATAGCAACATGTGGAAATCTACATGTTTTACAGAAATATTTTCGCTCTTATTTCAATGTAAAGGGAGGTAATTTCACAAATGGTAAACTTTGGTTCCCTATATCTTTATAATGGCGAGGAAATTGTCGATTGTTTTAGCATTTTTCATAACTTGAGACCCATAACAATTATGTTGATATGTTTAATCTTGCTCTTTACCTTATTTGTATTTAAATGTGAAATAGTATGTTTTAACTAAATGGGAGATAACTCTGATACTTACAATGGAATATAAAAAACTATGTGAAAAAAGAAGAATCAACCTAAAGTCATGCCAATGATTTAAAATACTTCACAATATAAAATAACATTACATTTATTTAAGCTAGATGTGCATAAGGGCTTGCTAAACTTTATTTTTTCAGTATAATTACCAGGTCCTTCATTTTTAATAACTTTTAAATGAAAGCTGTTATTATTTTATTGTAAATCAACTTTTATGAAATGTCACTTGAAATAGTAAAATTCGTTAAAGAAACTAAACCACCAATTAACGGCAAAATAAGTAAATAACATATAATCCCGTTGACCAGATTCTAGGATATGTGTAGAAGTGGTCATGGGCAATGTAACTTACATAAATATCAGTTATATTAAGCGAATAAGTCTCAAAAGAAATAAGCGAAAACAATAGCAACATGTGGAAATCTACATGTTTTACAGAAATATTTTCGCTCTTATTTCAATGTAAAGGGAGGTAATTTCACAAATGGTAAACTTTGGTTCCCTATATCTTTATAATGGCGAGGAAATTGTTGATTGTTTTAGCATTTTTCATAACTTGAGACCCATAACAATTATGTTGATATGTTTAATCTTGCTCTTTACCTTATTTGTATTTAAATGTGAAATAGTATGTTTTAACTAAATGGGATACTCTGATACTTACAATGGAATATAAAAAACTATGTGAAAAAAGAAGAATCAACCTAAAGTCATGCCAATGATTTAAAATACTTCATAATATAAAATAACATTACATTTATTTAAGCTAGATGTTCATAAGGGCTTGCTAAACTTTATTTTTTCAGTATAATTACCAGGTCCTTCATTTTTAATAACTTTTAAATGAAAGCTGTTATTATTTTATTGTAAATCAACTTTTATGAAATGTCACTTGAAATAGTAAAATTCGTTAAAGAAACTAAACCACCAATTAACGGCAAAATTACACAATTGTTTATAAAAACTCTATCTAGGTATTTAGGTCATATAATAATGTATATGTGTTGATTAAAATTATATGTTTATTCACAGGTTCTAAAAATAACAGTGACTGAATATGCGTTGGTAACTCTTAATTTGAAAATATATGAGTTACCCTATATAATATACCTTGCCCTCAGTAGGTTTAGAAACGGTGTACGTCTGTTGTAAAATTTGCCTGTTGATAGCGGGATAGGGACTTCAAAGTTGTTAAATGCGAAACTATTCTAAATGATTTTAAAAATAACTTTCAAATGATTATACAGAGCATATTTTTTATTTAATTGTGCTGAACCGCAGATTTTTAAGAATAAAAAAGTAATTAGAAACCAATTGGAATATACAAGGCGGATATTTTTTGAATGTCACTTAGCATTGTTTTGCTCTAAGGGACACTGTCAGTAAGTAAGCAGATATTGAGCATAGCCAAATAACTGTCTGATTTTTATTCAGTGCAATTTATACATGAAACAAGAGGCCCAAGAGGGCCTGTGGACGCTCTACTGGCTAAACATAAAGTTTATGTATAATATCATTCAACCGGAACATGGCGATGACATACGCAACTAGGCTTGGTACTAACTGATCATCCCTGCCAAGTTTTGTTGAAATCCAGCCTGACGTTCAGGAGAACTAGTCTGTATGAAGTTAGTGTATTTAAACCTTTAAGGAGTCATAACTCTGCCAAAATTCATTCAACCAGAACACGGCAATGACAGGTGCAACTTGGCTTGGTACTGATCATCCCCACCAAGATTCGCTGAAATCCGGCAAGGAGTTCAGAAGAGACTAATCTGGACAAAGTTTGTCTGTTAAAACCTTTAAAGGGCCATAACTCTGCGAAAAATCGGTAAACTGGAACGCGACGATGATATGCACAACTAGGCTGGGTGCTGATCATCCCGTAAAGTTTCGTTGAAATCTGGCAAGGGGTTCAGGAGAACTAGTCCAGACAAAGTTTGTGTATTAAAACCTTTTAAGGGCCATAATTCTGCTAAAAATCATTCAACCGGAACACGGTGATGATTTCCACAACTAGACCTGGAACTGATCATCCCTAAAAAGTTTCGTTTAAATCTGGACAGGGGTTCAGGAGAACTAGTCTGGACAAAAAATGTATATTAAAACCTTTAAAGGGACATAACTCCACCAAAATCATTCAACCGGAACATGGTGATGATATGTACAACTAGGCTTGGTACTGATCATCCCTGAAAAGTTTCACTGAAATCCGTCCAAATGAAGGCCCTTTCGTCTTACTGAGGCCAAAATATAGCATTTTTCAGAAAATCAAGGGCCACAACTCCTGTGTAAATGGTCCAATCTGGCTGTTTTTCAAATTTGTCGCAGCTTTCATTGCTATTAACAATATGATAAAGTTTGGTAAAGATTGGATGAAAAATGAAGGCCCTATCGTCTTAACGAACAAAATATAGCAATATAGCATATTTAACTAAATCAAGGACCATAACTCCGATCTGGCTGGTTTTCGAACTTCTCCGAGCCTTTATTGATATTAACAACCTGTTAAAGTTTGGTAAAGATCGGATGAGAAATGAAGGCCCTATCGTCTTAACGAGACAAAAGTTAACAGACGACGGACGGACGACGGACAACTCGCCATCCCATAAGCTCTGCTGGCCCTTGGCCAGTAGAGCTAAACATGAGTATAGACCCAAATAAGTCTGTCTTAATATATTCATGAGTTTGAAACAAATAAAGTTTTATTTATTGTTTGTAAATATTGCGGGTCCCACAGTATTTACATTTTCTGATGATCACGTGACAGTCATCAGTGCATTAGGTTTTCTATATTGTATGTATTGCGTAATATAACTGGACCGCTTAGCTCAGACGGTAGAGCAGTCGACTTAAATTGCGCACTCACTATTGTTACCCATGAGTGTCATTTTAGTTTGGAGCTGCGAGTTCAAACCCGAAAAGAGGTACTCCTTGTATTGAATTCTGTCAAACAGTTTTGTTTTTATTTAGTAAATATTTAATAATGGTAAGTGTTTACTGTTTGTCAATGTAATTATTTGTGTTTTATAAGCTAAAAGTTACGGACCGACATTGTCCCTTTAAAATGGAAAACATTGTCTGGCAAATGCAACTGCGATATCTGCTCAATGTGTTATCTACTCATTGTGATATATTTACCGCCAAGTTTGAAATAGCTATCCCTGGCGTGTAACCATAGTTAGGAAATACCTTCTTCGCATCTTTCATTTTATGTGTTCAGTGTAGTTTCTTTTGGTGGTTTATGACTCATTTATCTCATTTTATCGATTTAATACAGGAATAATGTATTTGAACAATTCTACAAAAATACCAGTGAAGTGTGTATAAGGGAAACAATCAGGTTTTTGAAACTATTGATTGTGTATTACATGAATTATTTCCCTTTCTTTAACACACATGCTATGAGTTGTGGATTATTTTTGACCGCAAGGAGTTTTAGTCGATCAGATTAAGAATGAAAGGGACATAAGGCAATATTAATCCAGAATCATTTTGAATTTAAACCCGCTTGCATATAATTAAATAAAATGTTGGGTTTTCCTTTTCTTATTCTTCTCCCAAATGTTTAAATATATTATTGGTGCAATAAGATCAACAGTTAACAATATGCAAAAACAATTTGCTTTAGACATTTCTTATAATAAATATTACGGATTGAACTAATGTTTTGTTTGTTGGTTTGTATGGTGTTTTACGTCATTTTCAATACATGAAAGGTTATATATGACGGTCGATTTTTTTGTGGTGGAGGCAGACCACCCACTGTTCCTGGGTAGAACCAGTACTGTACACCTCCCGCCATCCGTAAGAATCGACACTTCCTCGCTTACAAGTCGAGTTTCCGGATTGAACTAATGCAAGTTACGCAGAAAAACTAATGGGACGATGCCAGTTTTAAAAAACCAAGAGTGCCGTGTGTCCTTTTAACACATTCAGAGTAAAACATTTTTAATAGCTCCTGGTTTCAAAAAAAAAATGAATTAAGAAGTATATATCCATTTTAAAAGAAACAAAAATTCTGTGATTAACTTGAAAAAAATAAAATGGGGTTTATGCTCTGTTAACACAACATATCAGGAACCTCAGACGGACATGACATGTAGATATAGTTTCCCATCAGACACATCATATGACAATCTTATATATAGACAGCTACACTAATAAATGTTGCTTATGAGGCTTTTTTGGAGTTATGTGATAAATAAAATCTCTATTTATTAAACTCGTTGGATAAAATTTATATGATGCTCGTCACAGTGAGCCTCGCATCAAATAATTTTATCTAACCCGTTTAATAATTGCAGTATTAAACAGGCACTCATGTAAGCTCCTCTATTCATTGTTTTTTCTTGCCAACACAACATAAAGCTTATATCATGTATATTATCTCTCTCTTCTCTTACAGTTTCAAAGACGTACGCCTTTTTTTTTTCTTTTTCTTTTTATATAAATACGTTCCAATGACTCATGAGTTAGAACTAATACCAGAAAATTTAAGACTAGCAAAATGGGCCTACGAAAGTAGGTCTCGATTTTGTACGCTAACTGTACACTATTGTAATAAGACTCATTTGTGGGGTATGTAAATGTTACTACTGTCTCGCCGCAGAGCTAGCTTTTGTGGCGATAACGGTAGAGCATCCGCTTCACATGCAAGGGGTCTTGAGTTCAAACCTGCTGAGTCTCTAAATATGTATGTGTAATTTTCCTGTCCTATTACATTGGTGGAGAATCCGGGTAGGCATTGTATGAGGCTATGCCCAGATGCCTAGATCATTGTATATGCTGTTGTCTATAGGTGTTGTTTGATATTTGAAGGTTGGAGGTATGTAATAGGACCCAGTTGGGCGGTATGTAAATAGATAGGTTTATAAGCACATTACTACTGTCTCGCCGCAGAGCTAGCTTTCATGGCGATATCAGTAGAGCGTCCGCTTCACATGCAAGGGGTCCCGAATAAAACCCCGCTGCGTGCTCAAAAACAAAAGAGCCCAAGAAACAAACGGTCTGAAAGAGCCTCGAAGACAGTATGCAGTGTTCCCATTCACGCACATATGTGCGTGAATCACGCATGAAAACAAAAAATCACGCACAGAAAACTGACCTTGTACGTGCATGCACGCACAGAAAAAAAAAAAAAAATGTTGTCAACTTGAATATTACACAGTGTGCTGTGTATTGTAATGCCTTCAGTAGCAAATAAAGTATGTTGAAAGGTTTAAAAATCTTAAAAATTCATAGTGTACCTCCTAAATTTGTAGTGTACGCCCAAAATTTAACAGTATGGGGTACATGTACCCCCAAATGAAAAAATCAGTGGGAACACTGGTATGAATACTAACACCAAGGCAGAACAAAAAGATTACGGTTTAACGTTACTGTATACCTACTAACTCTTGCGTTTCCATCACCGTGCCGTCTGAATTTGTCAACATTCAATCGTTCAATGTCATCTCAGTTATTATTGTCTGCTATATCATCGCCTGTTCTATATGTCAGTTTGCTATAAATATATAGCATGCAATGTTTGAAACGTGATTTAAAATAGGAAGTAACCTTAAGTGTAGCATTGTTATTGTTTCTTGTTACTTAGAGTGACTTCCCTTCCTTAACGCAATGAAAACAAAAGTAAGCCAAATTTACTGGTTCCTGTTTATGACAGATCGCGGGAAATTATACCCGCCCAATGTCAAGTATTTGAAAACCTATCAGTTCTGCATGGGAATAACAAGGGGTGCAAATACATTAAAGCACGTAATAAAAAAATCATTCAATTGTGTAATAAAATGAACTGCCAAATGCCGGTGGCGTGGATAGGTCTCACCACTACTGTAATCTAGGCCTCGCTAAAACAATATCCGAATTGGCACATTCGGCAATCAAACACTGGAACAGGTTGAGAGGCAGGCTCATTTGAGAGGGGTGCATGTTCTAGTTCCTTCGATATGTTGCCTCGACCTCCACCCCACCACACACCCATATGTGCACGTGTGCACGTATGCTGCCACGTGTCATAAACATAGCCAAGCCCCACGCGCCCCACTATTTCTAAGGGTACCGACCCCCTTTTCGTACGCCGGATTCCGACCCATATTAGCCAGTATTCCGTACGCCGGGTTGTGGTACGCCATACGCCGACATCGCAGTTTTTCATACGCGTAGGCCGTATCTTTCTCAAAAAATATTTTTTTCCATCCAAAAAATTAAATTTAAGCTAATTTATGTCTCAGATTGCTGGAAATGCCATTTCAGAGCACCTAGGTTTCAAAAATGTTAGGGGGGCATGCCCCCGGACCCCACAATAGAGACCCCACAATAGAGAGCTCGGTCGCTGCGCGGCCTCGCATGGTTCAAATAGTATTCCAGATGCCAACCCTCTGTTAGGGAGTATTCCAGATGCCATGCCCAAAAAAAGCCAGTACTCCAGATGCCAGGGGGGCCGGGGTTGGTACCCTCATTTCTGAAAAGCTTAAGAGTGAGTGGACTCTCTTCGAGGCGGAAGTGCATTAATGTTCCTGTATTTATCATAGTATCATGTAACAAACCAGACCAACATGTGTGGGATGCGTGATGCCGCATTCCAACTCTGGACTGATGTTATGCTGCTAGTGGAGTACCTTTACACAGATACAATTATTAAAAAACCCAGAACTATATGTGATAACACATTATTGTTGTTTTTAGTTCTGTGATTTATCATATCCATGATATCATCACAACACTATCATTTATCAAACCCAACCAAAATGTCTCGCATTCCTTAGCCCACACTCGCACTGATTTTATAGTAGAGTAATCTTAACATACTAGTGGAGGATCTAAGGGTGAGTCCCGATCGCTTTAAAGGCTAGACCCATAATCTCAGGATTCGCGAATACATACCTTTATGTAACAGATCAGATGCGTTGAGAACTATAGACTCCCTGTCGCGTAAACCATTACTAAGACTTCTGTATGTCCCATTTTGTAGTAGGGTGCCATTTCTGACATCGTCATGCTTCTTCCCGCGAGAATTGCCACCAAGAACGCCATTACTGTGACTATACGCGATGTGCGATTCGTTGCCACGTGTACCAGCGATGTCAGGAGCTGGTTGCTGCTTGCCCATCTCGTAATTAAGGTCGTCCGTGTCATCAATTTCCAAACAAGGGTTGTCCATATTCCTGAAAGCAATTGAAGTGTTATGTTAGCAATAACGTTCTGCTTCTTAAAAACTGACCTTAGAGTACTGTATTTATTAAAGAAACTAACCCGCCAAATAACGACACAAATTTCACAAAAAAACGTTTATCAAAACTCTATCCAGGTGTTCAGGTCATATAATAACGTATATGTGCCAATTAAAAGTATAGTTTTTTTCCACATTTTTTTAAAACACCCGTGATTGAATATGCGTGAAATGAAGTATACTCTTAATTCGACGCTCCATGTCTTTGGGTTTGGCTTGACCCGCTAGTTAAAGTCGTTTATATTGTGTCTATAAAGCTTGGATTCTCAAAATATGTAAGTTATGTATATGTCAAGTTTGCTATAAATATATAACACGCATATATAAAACGCAATGTTTGAAACGTGATTTAGGTTTCAAATATCAAAAATAAAAAGGTTGAAGGTATGTTATAGGACTCAGTTCAATGGGGGGTATGTAAATAGATAGGTTTATAAGCACATTACTGTCTCGCCGCAGAGCTAGCTTCATGGCGATACCAGTAGAGCGTCCGTTTCACATGCAAGGGGTCCCGAGTAAAAACCCGCTTAGTGCAGAAGATTTAGAAAAGGCTTACATCTGTTGTAACATTTGCCTGTTGATGACGGGATGGCTACGTTAAAGGGAGTGTAACGACACAGCCAAACACTCGTTATTTTGATATTGATAGTTTTGAAAAGCTCGAAGAAGGGTGAAAGAATTTTAAAAATCGGATGATAAACAAAGAAGCTATGATAATTTGTAGGTTCTGTAGAAAAGGACATGGAAGTTGCCATTTTGGGAGCTATTATGACATAGTAGTTGTAATGACCAATGCTTTCTTTCAATGAGCAATAATTATCTCAATCCGTTACCTTTTACAGTCCAACTCAAGGGCAATTATTTGGCATGTCTAAATTCACCTGATGTGAAGATGAACATTTTACAAATGTAGATGCTTAAACTATATACACACATTTAGATTTTTTTTCTTTATATGAATCAGCCCTGAAAGTTAACCGAGCCAAAGTGCCCTGAAAGTTAACCGAGCCAAATACCTTTATATATGGACGTAAAATGGCATGTACCCGCCGCTCCCACCCGATATTTTCCTATCGATTTATTGCATTATTTCCCAGTCAATATTTTTTGTTTAATGATTGATTATTTATCTATACTGAAGTACATATGTACATTCCCAAACTTGTGCCGAGGCAACTGCCTTGGTGTGCAGCCTTGGTGTGCCTTGGTTGCAGCCTTGGTGTGCAGCCTTGGTGTGCCTCAGCGTAACTACGTGCCTGTGAACCAATTGCAACAAGCAATCCATTTTATGACGGACTATTCAAGCTGCGAACTTGATGTCAACCTCAAATGCGAAAGTGGTGAGTATGAACAACGTGCTGGTACCACCAAACAGTTGCTTTTAACAGTTGCGAAGTTACCAGAATGTTCCAGCTAGCAGGAGCATGAAAATAACTAGGCAGAGGTGTCAAGAACCAATTGCATGTACGCGTGAAATGAAGTTTTACTTTCACGTTTATGCGACCGATAGCGCAAAGGCGGGCAGTTTTCTAGTTCCTGCTATTAATTGTAATTTGCGTTATCTTATTCTAATATGCTTTAGACATTATTTGTTAGTTTTTTTGTTTTGTTTTGTTTTGATGTTATTTATTATATTTCTAAACTATATTAACAACCGAATGACGACGAGGTATGCACACTTGTATCATAAATGTAATTATTGGTGCTATGCTCATGACTCTTGTTTGGTTATTGCATAATAAAGAATCTTCTTCTATATATAACACATATTTTGAGAATCCTAACTCTATAATATCACTATATAAACCGCTTAACCACCCATGCCAAACCCCAAAACTGGACGACTCATAATTCATTCTATTCCATCACGGTATATTTGGGGAAATTGTGAATAAATCTATACTTTTAATCGGCACATATACATTGTTATATAACCTGACCACCTGGACAGAGTTTTGATAAATGGTTTTACCGTGTAATTTTGCCAACATTTAGCGGGTTAGTTGCTGTAATATTACACATATATGTTTTAACAAGGTCATTTATATCTTTCAAATAATGACAGTTTAAGTCAAATACATTTAATCTAATTATATCAATTGTTTTAAGCCCTAATACTTTTTTTTGTAGTTAAAATAATATTATGTTTATTTTATAACGCGAATGACGAAATATTTCTTCAAAACTAATTGAACTAACAATATAAACGTGTATATCTGTATGGATATGCTATGGATGCTTTAGAAACATAAACAATATACTATAAAAACAACAACACTATATAAACCAACTTGCCCTTCTTCTGTTATTATCCCTTTAAAATATGTTCACTCCTTTTGCAAATATGTTCACTCCTTTTGCAGCAACAACTAAAAACAATTATTAAACCTCAACAAAAAATAATTCGCCTAACTCGTTTAGAACGAATTTTCAGGTTTCTCCAAATTGTCTTAATTTTTTACCGATATTCGTGGCAGGTGACTTGTGTTTAGCTGTCATGCGCAGTGGGTCTAAGCACGGATCAATCGGGTATCAGATTACCGGTGGGAAACGTGAATCGATAACAGAACATGACATTGGCCGAGCCAAACGTGAATTGAAAGACGAACATGACATGCGCCAAATTAAACGCTAGATGACAAAACAACTATATGGGAACTTTTTTTTTCGATAGACACGTTCACACAATTCGAATGCTGGACAATTTAACCTTAATCCAATTCTATAAGAGTCTATAAACCCACTAAACATAGCTATAATTAAGGCCAATTAGCCCTGTTTCGTAATCGGTTTGTTTGTTTGAATGGTGTTTTACGGCATTTTAGCACATGTTAGGCCATATATGATGGTCTTTTTTGTGGTAGAGCAGACCAACCGATTTTCCATAAAACTCCCACTGCTGATGGTTCGAATCTTACCGGGAGCTCAACTTGTAAGCGAGAACGTATCGATTGTGACGGATGGCGGGAGGTATACAGTACTTCGGTACTATCCAGGAAAAACGGGATGCCTCTACCATAAACAAATCGACCGACACATATGGCCTAAACTGTGCTGAAATTGACTTCAAACACCATCCAAACAAACAAATCCCATACCTCAGGCCATTCGTAAGAATCGACACTTTCTCACTGAAAGTCAAGCGGCTTTCGTAATGTGACAAACGGTTATTTCTGGTATGCTCTTATTGGCGAAATTTATATTTTGTTATCTGTTATTTTGAATATCCCCCACCACTACTCCTCCTCCCTCCCCATCGCTCCCGGTTTTGTAAATAATGTCATTACTTTCATATTTGGGACTTTGGGACATTTACTGTTAAACTGATTTAGTATATTTAATTCATTGTTATCTGTTATATCAAATTCAATTTGCTATTATCCTGTTATTAGCCCCCCCCCCCCCTCCACCCACCCACCACCACCACCCCACCCTCCACCCCCCCTCCCTTCCACCAATCACACATTGCCTCCCCACCTACATCCACCATATCCCTCATTCTTTTAACAAACTGTCGTCTTGAAGTATTGCATAAAGCTACTGATTACCAAGGTCAGGGCTACCCATTAAATCGTTGTTATTTCATTATTATCACGTTAACGTTCCAGTAGTTTATTCAGTGGTATTTATTACCAATACAATTATTACATTTGTAATATTTTTAACGTTTTTACAGTCTATCGGAATAATGAATTGGCATTTCTATATCACAACCTGTATCGGCCCGAGACCTCCATATCGGCCCGAGACTTCCATATCAGCTCGAGAGCTTTTGACATTACGCTTTATGTAAATTATTATTGGCACTAAAAGATGTTTAAATCTAAAAAATAAATACAATCTATGGATTGAGTGCAGAATGTAAACAGAAAAATGTCAACATAAATCATAATAGAGATCCATACTTATCTTATGGTTTATCAGTTAAGGCGATTGAAAAAAACAACAACAACAGGATATAAAGAAACAACACGTGAATATATATATGTACGTATTTAGATAAGCCTTATTTCGTGTTGTTACATTTTACTGATAGGAACATTTTTAATTCGCGGGTAAAATAGGGCATTTGTTATAACGAGTTTATGACTTATCCACAGGCAAGTGGGGGTGTTGCACCCCAACCATAAAATTTAAAATGTTATGAAAATTCATATGTCAAAAGACTTTTTTTTGTGATTTTTTTTAATTGAGCCCGCCCGCCACCTCTCACATCCAACCAACATCCAACCCAGAAAACCGCACTAAAACTGAGAAGTCATGAAAATGCATGTGACAAAGTGCGTTTTTAGTTGCCAGCTATTTTTTAAAGTTGCGCCCTTCTTATACCACAGATGCTGTATCCGCCCCTACTTATCTGCCTTTGCAAAACACTATGCAGATCAAAACGCTTATTTACCAATACTAATACGATTATCAAAATGCATCAAAAGGTGGAGCAATGCATCAAAAGTTGGGGCTATGCATCAAAAGGCGGAACAATGCATCAACATGTAGAGATAAGCATTACGATGTGGAGCAATGCATCAAAAGGTTGAGTTAAGCATTCAAAGGTGGATCTAAGCATTAAAAGGTGGAGCAATGCATCGAAAGGTGCAGCAATGCATCGAAAGGTGGAGATAAACATTAAAAGGTGGAGATAAACATTTAAAGGTGGAGCTAAACATTAAAGGGTTGAGCAATGTATCAAAACGTGGACCAATGTATTAAAAGGTGGGGCAATCCATCTAAAGGTGGAGAATGCATCAAAAGGTGAAACAATGCATCAAAAGGAAAAAGGTAGAGCTAAGCATTAAAAGGTGGAGCAATGCATTAAAAGATGGAGCAATGAATTAAACCGTGGAGCTTAGCATTAAAAGGTAGACCAATGCATCAAAAGCTGGAGCTAAGCATTAAATTGTGGAGATAAGCATTAACACGTGGAGCTATGCATTACAAGGTGAAGTAATTTACTTCAAAAGGTTGAGCAATGCATCGAAATGTGGAGCAATGCATCAAAATGTGGAGCTTAACACTAAGAGGTGGAGCAATGCATCTAAAGGTGGAGATTATCATAAAACGGTGGAGCTAAGCATTAAAATGTGCAACAGTGCATCAAAAGATGGAGCAATGCATTAAAAGGTGGAGCTAAGCATTAACAGGTGGAGTTAAGCATTACAATTTTGAGCAATATATCAAAAGGTGGAGCAAATGATTCAAAAGTTATTTTGTCTTTAAAGACAAAGTCAATGTCATTGGTGATGTGGGGCTTACTAAAAGGGTAAGGACATACCCCAGTGAATGTTCATATAACGTTTCAAAGAAATACCTTTAACTGTATTGCAGATGTATACCTACCAAAAACCTTTAATCATGAAAAACTTGACTAAGTTCTTTTGACTGTGTTGAAAATGACGTAAAACATCATACAAACAAACAAACAAAATTGTCTTAAGTCAAGGTCAAGGTCAATTGTGGGTTGGGGCTTTTTGAAAAGGTAATGGCATATCCCGGTGGATGTTCATACAATATTTCAAAGCAATTTATACCTTTGACGGTACTGGAGATATTTGCCTTGCACAAATACTTGAAAAAAATATTGACGGCGCCGCCGCCTTCGCATTCGCCTTCGCCGCCGGAAAAGTGAATTGAATTGGGGTTTTAAGGCGCATCAACACATGAAAAGGTTATATGGCGCATAACAGGCATGGACATGCCAGGCTCATCTTCCATGTACATCGAGATAAAATATGGAAAATGGGCCTAGAACCTTCCCACCCTGAACTGCAGAGTTGCTGTAAATTCTATCGCAGAAACTCCATTTACGCTGGAGCCACGTTATTGTTTTTCTGCCACTGCTCTTTTGATGCGAGCGAGATAGCACCTGAAACAATGCAGGGATCATGATGTAGACCTTTAATGAACATAATGCAGTGGCCCTTTTCTTCGAAAAGGCGAGACAAAAACAGTCATTATATGCTGCATGTCCAGCTGCAAATTATCGGGATGCATGTTTCAATACATTTCTTATATCCACAGTATAGCATCATATAAATGTGTATTTCTGATTTTACAAACAAATAAATAAAAAAATAAAATAATGAGGTATTTAGTTTAGTAGGGAGTGACACTTATAAGACAATTTGATGATATTATTGGCATAATCTTTTCTAAATTCATTTAAAGTGTGGAAGCAGCCGAATCCCTTTTCGCAAAAATAAATATAAAAAAGTTAAAAAAAAAGTAAGTTTGGTTTTCATTGATATTAACAATCTGTTAACAGTTTGGTGAAGATTGTATGACAAATTAAGGCCCTATCGTCTTAACGAGGCAAAATATAGCATTTTCAACTAAATCAAGGGCCGTCACTACGCTGTTTTTTTGTTAGTCCGATCTGGCTGATTTTCGAACTTGCCCGAGCTTACATTGATATTACCAATCTGATAAAGTTTGGTGAAGATCGGATGAAAAATGAAGGCCCTATCGTCATAACGAGGCGAAATATAGAATTTTTAACTAAATCAAGGGCTATAACTCAGTTGTTACTGGTTCGATCCAACTGGTTTTCGAACTTACCCGAGCTTTCATTAATTATGAACAATCATTAAAAGCGTGATAAAGATCGTATGAAGGCCCTATCGTCTTAACGATGTAAAAGTTAACAGACCACAGACGTACGACGGACGGACAACTCGGCATACCATAAGCTCTCCTGACCCTTGGCCAGTAGAGCTAAAAAGCATCAGCTCCAAAAGGTAGATCAAGACACAACAATGTCAAAATAGAATATTTTGTCTTCCAAACATTAAGCTATGCATTAGGTTTAAAACATCTAGTGCATAGGTTTAAAACATCTAGTGCATAATTATAATTCACGAGAAAGTGATATAAATGTAACAATTGAAGATACAACTAATAATAGTCTATAAGCAAAGTTTGAAAGGTCTAAGTGCATACAGTTTGTGGAAAAAAGGCGAGACAAAAACAGTCATTATATGCTGCATGTCCAACTGCAAATTATTGGGATGCACGTTTCAATACAACTGCTCGCCGATCACAAAACAAAGATTTCTTATACCCACAGTATAGCATCATATAAATGAGTATTTCTGATTTTACAAACAAATAAATAAAAAAATAAAATAATGAGGTATTTAGTTTAGTAGGAAGTGACACTTTTAAGACAATTTGATGATATTATTGGCATAATCTTTTCTAAATTCATTTACAGTGCGAAAGCAGCCGAATCCCTTTTCGCAGTTCATTTTCTTTACTTATTTAAATCATGTAATCGTTTATCTGTTTAATTTTATCGCGGGAAAGCCAACCAAACCCTACCATTTTGTGACATGATTTAAACAACACTGTATTCAACAACCAAGCGACTATATAACGTCTTGCACACGTAAACAGCACATGATGAATAACTATTGTGCATGCGAATAATCTGAACCAAAACATTGTTGGTGTCATAAACACATGACTCAATAACATGTAAACAACACGATTTAAACTGGATGCACTCACAAACCAGTTGCCATTGCACATAATGGCACATCGACCCGTCTTTTGCAAATAATCCGCCCGCATGGCTGCATAATGCCCATATATATTAGTTAGCCAACAGGGCGGTCTAAACCCTTAAAAATTTCATGAATGGATTTCATCATAACAAAAAAAACATGTTTAAAGCGGGAAAGTGTAAACTTGAAAACATCATCAAACGTGCCGAAAAATATTTTATCGAATTAAATACTATACAAAAAACATTACGTCTTAGGTATATGGCAAGTAAACGCTCTACTTGTCCCTGTTTGATCATGGTTCCATCTTTGAGAATGCTCCCTAAGTCTCAGAAACTATTAGAGATGTTTGACAATGGCCACGTTTCAAATCCATAAAGTAGATATAAAAGTCGAACATGAAATGTCACATGAACTGCAGCATTCAAGGACCACACACAGTTAACCAAACAAATAACAACAACAAAATACACGCACACACACACACACACACATACACACGCGCGCGCACACAGAGAAACGAACAACGATTACAATATTAATAAAATGCAAGGTATATGACATCACAAAACACAAATGACAATAGAGCTACCACCTTGGAACGGTCAGCGGCAAACAATGTCAGTCTACTAAGGTCGCCGGGGCTTAAACCAGGTTCTAGGATGCCCCAAACCTCACTCTTACACTACTGTCATAAAAATAAAATAGGACAGTGTAAATAACCCCACCACCAGGCTATAACCTGAGTATAACACAAAGATAACCCCCCGTCAGGCTATAACCTCTAACAAACTAGGCAGCATTACTAGGCAATACAAGTATAACAAAAATACGCATGGCAGCATTACAAGGCAATACAAGTATAACACACATACACATGTCAGCATTACTAGGCAATACAAGTATAACACAACTACACATGGCAGCATTACAAGGCAATACAGTACAAGTATAACACACATACACATGTCAGCATTACCAGGCAATACAAGTATAACACAAAGATGATCATGTATATAAACTGCATATTTAACAAAGGAAAATAAAATATAGCATTTTTCAACAAATCAAGGGCCATATCTCTGTCGTTACTGACAAGATCTAGCTGGTTTTCGAACTTGTCCAAGATTTCATTGATATACCGCGCTTTTCACAACTACACATCATACTGAGGCTTCCAGCCAAATTTTGTAGAAATCCAACAAGCCGTTTAGGAGGAGAAGCGCCAACAAGAAATTTGAAGTAAAAATGTCTAAGGGCCATAACTCCGTCATAAATCAGCGAACTGGAACAAAAGCACGACATGCACAACTAGAAATCTTACTGATACTTCCTGCCAAGTTTCGTCGAAATACAACAACGCGTTTAGGAGGAGCGCCGACAAGATATTTAAAAGTCAAAATGTCAAGGGGCCGTAACTCCATAAAAAATCAACGGTCTGGAAAAAAACGCAATAGGCACAACAAGAAAAAAAAGCAATAAAAAAAAATAAATAAATAAAAAAACAAGTTTGTTTTTCATTGATATTAACAATCTGTTAACAGTTTGGTGAAGATTGTATGAAAAATTAAAGCCCTATCGTCTTAACGAGGCAAAATATAGCATTTTCAACTAAATCAAGGGCCGTAACTCCGCTGTTGTTTTGTTAGTCCGATCTGGCTGATTTTCGAACTTGTCCGAGCTTACATTGATATTACCAATCTGATAAAGTTTGGTAAAGATCGGATGAAAAATGAAGGCCCTATCGTCATAACGAGGCAAAATATAGCATTTTTAACTAAATCAAGGGCCATAACTAAGTTGTTACTGGTTCGATCCGACTGGTTTTCGAACTTGTCCGAGCTTTCATTAATATGAATAATCAGTTAAAGTTTGATAAAGATCGGATGAAGGCCCTATCGTCTTAACGATGTACAAGTTAACAGACCACAGACGTACGACGGACGGACAACTCGGCATCCCATACGCTCTGCTGACCCTTGGCCAGTAGAGCTAAAAAGCATTAGCTCCAAAAGGTAGCTCAAGACACAACTATGTCAAAATAGAATATTTTGTCTTCCAAAAATTAAGCTATGCATTAGGATTCAAAAAAACAATAGAGTACCGCCTTGTAACATTTGATTATGACTAATACCCAAACAAGATCCTAACAGTGGAAGATTCAAATTGATTGGACTAGACTTGGCCTATAAAAGCCAGTACAGGTGTGTGTACATGCGTGACCTCATTTGTAAACAACGCTATTGTCACCATATTTCAGGTATAACACAAGGGAGGTAACTCGTATCTGTAATCAAAATAAGATTCCGTCACTGATTACGCAGAACCTTACACAATATAAAACATTTAAATCATTGAGAAACAGTAGACTATAACCAGACATAGTTTTTATACGCCCATAGGGACGTATTAAATTATGTTGTGGCGTTGCATAGAGCAAGGAGTATGGGTGTATTTTAGCAGTTTGTGAAAAAGTGACCTAAACGCAAAAGTTGAACCTCAAAATTATTAAGTTATCTGCCCTTTGCTTGGAGGGTCAAGGTCACTTCCACCTTTGCTTTGTCACGTTGCGATGTACCACCCAAGATACAACTATAAGCAAAATTTGAAAGGTCTAGTGAATACAGTTTGTGAGAAAATGACCTAAACGCAAAACTTGAAAGATACCGCCGCTGCCGCCGCCGCCGCCGCCGCCGCCGCCGCCGGAAAAGCAACACCTATGTCTCTTGCGAGACAAAAACAAAAGCCTAGAAGTCACAAAGAAAGTACTCGCTTATGTGGCAGAAGCCAGAGCAACAAAAGAATAGACCATTAAGGGCACAGTAAGACAACAGCGGAGACACATCAAACGCTACCGTCCTCTAGGGTCCACACTCTGTCCGGTCATCGAACAATCAAAGAAGAAAGCACAGTGGCAAACTGTAAACATGCACTGAGTTGCGAAATGATATGGTCATAAACTCTTCGGATAAACTTTTTAACAAGTTTAATACAGGTTGTATGAAAGTGGTCATGGCCAAGTACCTTACGAAGTTTGTAAATCACGTCACCGTAGAATGCAGCCAGATTTGAATACAATATGATTTGCCCAAAATACCTAGACGTATAATTTTAGCAAACAGCCAGCGGAGAAAATGTCAAAACTCAATGATTTCCATCTCAGACTCAACATCCTTTCTTTGCCATACTACTTAAACTACACCACTGCCTAAATTAGAAGACTCAGACTACTGGCAAGTCACTGAGTACTTGCTTGCGTTGTGGCTTTCTATATTTTCAATATTCATATATACATGATCATCTTTATGTTATACTTATATTACCCATTCATGCTCTCTAGTTTGCTAGAGGATATAGCCTGGCGGGGATTTCTTTATTTACACTGTCCCGATTTATTGGGATGATACTATGGTAATTGGTGCACCCTATAACCTGGTTTAAACCCACCGCGGCCGTTTTGCCATTAACCGTTACAAGGTGGTACCCTATTGTCAATCCTTTCATGCTTGTGGTGTCGCATACTTTTCCTGTATTGTTCCTCGTAATTGTTGTTTGTTTTGAATGCCTATTTTGCTTGACTGTGTTCTGTAAATGCTACAAGTCCACTTGTATACCTATCTTTTTAAATCCCCGGCATATGTCCCAGACAAAACAACATTGGTGTTAATGGATGTTACATCTCTTTCTCCCAACAGTCCAAAATTATGACGGCATTGCAGCTTGTATTACAGCATAAGGCAGCACAAGACCCTCATACACACCTCATACACACTGTTATACACCTCATACACACCTCATACACACTGTTATACACCTCATACACACCTCATACACACTGTTACACTCATTGTTATACGTTTGAGAACATGAACAACATAATCTTTAAGATAAAGTACGACAATGGGGACTTCATTGTTGATTAGAAGGTGTCCAGCCTTTCGTCAAGGTCAAGGTCAATGCTCCCAGTGTTAAGTAGCCCATACTAGTGTTGGTGTGGACCTGTACTCCAGACCCACGGACACTAATCAATATACTAGTGTTGGTGTGGACCTGTACTCCAGACCCACGGACACTAATCAATAAAAGTGTTGGTGTGGACCTGTACTCCAAACCCACGGACACTAATCAATATACTAGTGTTGGTGTGGACCTGTACTCCAAACCCACGGACACTAATCAATATACTAGTGTTGGTGTGGACCTGTTCTCCAAACCCACGGACACTAATCAATATACTAGTGTTGGTGTGGACCTGTACTCCAAACCCACGGACACTAATCAATATACTAGTGTTGGTGTGGACCTGTACTCCAAACCCACGGACACTAATCAATATACTAGTGTTGGTGTGGACCTGTACTCCAAACCCACGGACACTAATCAATATACTAGTGTTGGTGTGGACCTGTTCTCCAAACCCACGGACACTAATCAATATACTAGTGTTGGTGTGGACCTGTACTCCAAACCCACGGACACTAATCAATATACTAGTGTTGGTGCGGACCTGTACTCCAGACCCACGGACACTAATCAATATACTAGTGTTGGTGTGGACCTGTACTCCAACCCCACGGACACTAATCAATGTACTAGTGTTGGTGTGGACCTGTACTCCAACCCCACGGACACTAATCAATATATTCTCCGTAACAGGTGAAATACTGTTGTAAGAATCCAAAGCTTTGGGAACAATTGAATAACAGTTTAGAAGGGTTAATTGCGAGTCCAGTATCACCAATGCCATCACTTAAGCAAAATCAACTTCTCTAGTACTATAAACCACAAGCAAAATAATTCATAAGGTACCCTTCGTACATATCCACATGACCTTCCAAACAGCAGTACACGCGTACCTAATGTGATTTGCAACATACATAAAAGGAAAAAAGAAATGCACCATAGACAATGTTACCTTTGTCAACAATGTATTAGTACAGCAAACTGTTTGATCATTTTATGCTGAAGGAGGTTGACACAAAAATCTAAATATGCCCATTTTAACATTCATTTAATTTAAAACAGTTTCTAGCCTTCTGTTCTGTTTTGTTTATAAAACACTTTCGTTTTTTCAAGTTCGAATAAGTAATTTATTTCAATGATATTATGTTAAGAAATATCAGAATTTGAAAGGCTCATTTACTTAAAGTCTGTAAATCACAGTTTGTTTGTATTGTTTTGTTTGTATGGTGTTTTACGTCATTTTCAACACATGAAAGGTTATATATGACGGTCGATTATTTTGTGATGGAGGCAGATCACCCACTTTTGCTAGGTAGAACCAGTACTGTACACCTTCCGCCATCCGTAAGAATTGATACTTCCTCACTTACAAGTCGAGCTCCCAGTGGGATTCGAACCCGCAGCGGTGAGAGGCGAGAAGGCTTACAACGCAACGTCATTAACCATTCGGCCACGGAGACGCTGCCAAGGAGACGGTCTATGTAAATCACAGAAGTTGTAGGAGAACGTTTAAATGAACAGAAATGTCAACTATGATGTCTTTCTAAATGTGTACAATCTCTTTCTGCATACAAGAAATCCGCGGATTCGCCTAACAGGGACGGGACGCTAAATGACGCTTAAATGGAAGTTTGAAAACATTTTAGTAACTAAAACAATGGAGTTTACAGTTTGCTTAGATGACATTTAAGTGCATTTGTTTAAAAACAAAATGCCATTCTATAAAAAAAATCAAAAAAAAAATCATCATCTCCAAAAAGTAGGTCAAGGTCATAGATGAAATCCAAGCATCCTAAAAGATGCACTGCCCAAGACAAATCTATGACAAAATAGAATTTTTTTCTTCCAAAGATTAAGCTATAAATTAGGTTTAAAGTCATCTAGTGCATAATTATAGTTCACGAGAAAGAGATGTAAATCTAACAATTAAAGTTATCTGCCCTTTGCTTGTAGGGTGAAGGTCACATCCACATTTGCTTTTTGGCACGTTGTGATGCACTACCGAAGAAACAACTATAAGCGAAATTTGAAAGGTCTAATGCATAAAGTTTATGAGAAAGTGAGCTAAACGCAAATGTTGATGGTAAAAACTTTTAAACTATATACCCCTTGCTTGGAGGGTCAAGGTCACATCCACATTTGCGTTGTCACGTTGCAATGTACCACTCGTGATACAACTATAAGTAATATTTGAAAGGTCGTAGTGCATACAGTTTGTGAAAAAGTGACCTAACAACAAAAGTTGAAGGTAAAAGTTAGGAGGTTATCTGCCCTTTGCTTGGAGGCTCAAGGTCACATCCACATTTGCTTTGTCGTGTTGCGATGTACCACCCAAGATACAACTTTGAACAAAGTTTGAAAGGTGTAGTGCATACAGTTTGCGAAAAAGTGACTTAAACGTAAATGTTGAAGGTACAAAATATTAAGTTATCTGCCCCTTGCTTGTGGGGTCAAGGACACTTCCACATTTGCTTTGCCACGTTGCAATGTACCACTCAAGATACAACTATAAGCAACTTTTGAAAGGTCTAATGCAAACATTAGAAGTGACCTAAACGCCAAAGTTGAAAGTAAAAATTATAAGGTTATCTGCCCCTTGCTTGGAGGGTCAAGGTCACATCCACATTTGCTTTGTCACGTTGCAATGTACCACTCAAGATACGCAAAGTTTGAAAGGTCTAGTGCATACAGTTTGTGAAAAAGTGACCTAAACGCCAAAGTTGAAGGTAAAAATTATAAGGTTATCTGCCTTTTGCTTGGAGGGACAAGGTCACATCCACATTTGCTTTGTCGCATTGCGATGTACCACCCAAGATACAACTATAAGCAAAGTTTGGAAGGTGTAGTGCGTTAAAAATATTAAGTTATCTGCCCCTTCCATGGAGGGTCAAGGACACATCCACAATTGCTTTGTCACGTTGTAATGTACCACTCAAGATACAACAATAAAAATAGTTTGAAAGGTCTAGTGCATACAGTTTGTTTAAAAGTGACCTAGACGCCAAAGTTGAAGGTAAACATTATAAGGTTATCTGCCCTTTGCTTGGAGGGACAAGGTCACATCCACATTTGCATTGTCACGTTGCGATGCACCACCCAAGATACAACTACAAGCAAAGTTTAAAAGGTCTAGTGCATACAGTTTGCGAGAAATTGACCTCAACACAAAATAGTCCTTGAGCTACTGTAGACCCCACTCCACCCCCAGGAGGAATTTTGTAGGGTATGATTTTCTGAAAGAACATACAATAAGCTTCATAATGAGACATGTGTGCCATCTGAGCGTTGGGGCTTTAGTGAGTTTTGGGGGAAAACGTTTCGTTTTAAGACAAAAGTCGCCTTATTCTCGAATTATTTTTTAGAAGAAGAATGGAGTATATTAAAACCAATTAGAATTGATGGAATCTTTCTCCGAACGCATCTGTACGTGTCCCACCATATAATTTATGGATCCGATACTTAAATATTGAGATTTTGGGTAAACATGTTAAAAAATTGAATAAAATCGCTGATTTCTGTAATACATTTAGGGTATTTAACGCAAACTTAGAAATATACCTAATACAATAGAAAAAAGAAATATTGTAACCTTTTTGGGCAGGGTAAGGTCCAGTGATTAAATGGAAAAAAAGTTCCAAACCGCAGGTTGTTTGGAAAGGCCTGAACATGGGGCGAAAAATGTGTATTTTTGTCAAAAATCGCCGGAATCTGGAACATAAACTTACCAAATTGAAGCAACAGAATGTTGCACAGAATACATTTTTTTTCCTGGCATCATATATAACATATGTGCTCAAATATTGGCATTTAAGGGCAAAACGTTGGAAAAATTACAAAAATCACTGGTTTCTGTAATCTATTGGGGTACTGAGTTAACATTTAGATTTTTTTTTAATACAATAGAATAAAGACATATTGTAATATTTTTGGATAGACAAAGGTCTAATAAATAAGTAGAAAAAAGTCCCGAGCCGTATGATGCTTATAATATTGCCTTATCAAATTGAAGCAATAAAATATTGAACACTATACATATCCAAAGAAATATAAAAAGATCGGACAGGGAAAGTAGCATTCAAGGAGGACAGTCAACCACAAAACACAGAAACAAACACGCAAACAGACAAACAAGAAGGCAATAATAATAATAAATGCAAACGACATCACAAACACAAAAGTGTTGACAATAGGGCTACCGCCTTGGAACGGTCAGTGGCAAAGTAGGCCACTGGAGGTTTAAACCGGTTCTAGGGTGCATCAAACCTCACACTTACCCTACTGTCATCCCATTAAAACAGGACAGTGTAAATAAAGAAATCCCCGCCATGATCTAATCTCTAACCAACAAGGCAGCATCAATAGGCAATATAAGTAAAACACAAATATGCTCATGTAAATATAATACAAAAAACAATAGCCTAGAGGGCCACAATGAAGGTACTCAATGACTTGGCAGAAGCCAGAGCAAGAGAAT
This sequence comes from Cyrtodaria siliqua, assembly GCA_037043455.1. Classification (NCBI taxonomy): domain Eukaryota; kingdom Metazoa; phylum Mollusca; class Bivalvia; order Adapedonta; family Hiatellidae; genus Cyrtodaria; species Cyrtodaria siliqua. Next base: position 92,017 of record JAWPHD010007989.1, on the reverse strand, counting down.
AAACCATTAAGGGCACGACAAGAAAGATCATAGACACACATCAAACGCCACCGTCCCAATGGGTTTTAGGTAGGCGTCATCATAGGGTCCACAGCATGTCCGGTCATCGTACAATTAAAGAGGAAAGCATAGTGGCGAACAGTAAAAGGATCCAGCATGCAGTGCGTTGCAAAATGATAGGGTCTTAACCTCTTTTGATAAACTTTTTAACAATTTTAACAAAGATAGTATGAAAGGGATCATGACCACGAATCTTACGAAGTTTATAAATCACATCACCATAGAAGACAGGTTGTGATAGTCCTTGTCGCAGAAGAGTCCAAGTCATTTATTTTATCAGAAATAACATATATGCTAAAGTATTTATATTTTAGGGCAAAATGTTGAAAAAATGACTAAAATCGCTGATTTCTTTAATGCATTGAGGTACTGGGAAAAAATTAAAAGTGCATAGATAGAACGGAAAAAATAAAATATATTATAACATTTCTGTTCAGTCCAATGTGCAATAATATACCAGAAAACCCATATGAAGGTGGTAAATGCTGCTTTATTTTGTTGGAGGAAAATGTGTTTTAATAAAACTTAAACGAAATCGTTTATCCTACTAGCTTACAGTCTATTTTTCTATTTTTCTATTGTACCGGTATGATACATTTTTCTAGATTTCAACCCAATGGATTGCAGCAATACGTGATTTAAGTCCTTTTTCGCAACATTTTCCTATGTTTTTTTTCAATATTTCAGCAGATATGTTATATATGATGACAGAAACACTTGAATATGTATGCTGTGCAACATTCTATTACTTCAATTTTATAAGTTTATGTTAAAACTATTTTCAAAAATAATTCTGATTCCGTCGATACCCATTTTTCGCCTGTAAATTAAGGCATTTTCAAGCATCGTACGGTTCGGGAATTTTTTCTTCTTAATTATTGGACTTTGTCTGTCCAAAAATGTTACAATGTGTCCTTATTCAATTGTATTAAATGTGTTTCTATATTTTAACCCAATACCCTCAATGGATTACATAAATCAGTGATTTTCGTTATTTTTCCCAACATTTTGCCCTAAAATGCCAATATTTGAGCACATATGTTATATATTGTGTCAGGAAAAACTTGAATATGTATGCTGTGCAACATTCTATTGCTTCAATTTGATAGGTTTATGTTTAAACTAATTTCAAAAAATAATTCCAGATTCCGACGATTTTTGAAAAAAATAAACATTTTTCGCCCCTAAAATTAAGGCATTTCCAAACATCATGCGGTTTTGACTCTGCCCAAAAAAAAAAGGTTACAATATTTTCTTTTTACTATTGTATTAGATATATTACTAATTTTTCGGATCCATAATTTATATGGTGGGACACGTAGAGATGTGTTCCGAGAAAGATTCCATCAATTAAAAATGGTTCCATTCTTTTTCTAAAAAATAATTCCAGATTTCGGCGATTTTCGTCTCAAAACGCAGCGTTTTCCCCCAAAACTCACTAAAGCCCCAACGCTCAGATGGCACACATGTCTCATTTTGAAACTTATTGTATGTTCTTTCAGAAAATCATACCCTACAAAACTCAGAGTCTAAAAGTTGAAGGTAAAAATTCCCCTTTGCTTGGAGGGTCAATGTCACTTCCACATTTGCTTTGTCATGTTGCAATGAACAACCCAAGATAGAACTATAATCAATGTTTGAAAGGTCTAGTGTATACAGTTTGTGAAAAAGTGACTTAAACGCAAAAGTTGAAAGTAAAAAATATTAAGTTATCCGCCCTTTGCTTGGAGGGTCAAGGTCACTTGTCACGTTGCGATGTACCACCCAAGATACAACTATAAGCAACGTTTGAAAGGTCTAGTGCATACAGTACCTAAACGCAAAACTTGAATGTTGACGCCCACGCCGGAAAAGCAACATCTATGTCTCTTTTTTCCTTCGAAAAGGCGAGACAAAAATGATCAAATAGTATGCCGCACTAAAAGTTTAAATATAACATATGTTATTGTATATAATACATTGTTAGCATAGGTGACATTGTTTATGGCGCGTTTCTTTTGTCCTTTCGTATATATTATGTCGGTGATACCAACGTGGCCTTAAACCTTCTCACAAAATGCAATTGTTACAAAAATGTTTAATTAATCCAAAGTAGATCACAGCGACCAGAAGTTTTGTTATATACATATCAGGAACGTTCTGTTGCAGTTTGGTGAAAATCCTGCAAGAAAGGAGCAAGATACGCATGTCGAAGCGGAGATCGGCCTTGACTAGATTTCGTCCTAATTTTGCACATGATTGTAGATGCATATAAGGAACATTCTGGTGGATTTTGGTGAAAATCCTGCAAGAAAGTATCAAGATACGCATGTCGTAGCAGAGACTGGACGTTACCTATATTTCGTCCAAAGTAGGTCACAGTGACCTAAAGTAGATCACAGTGACCTAAAATCACTTTGCGCATGATTCAGTGAACCGAACCTTTGCACATTATGTAAAATGCATATAAGAAGCATTATGGCGGAGATTGTTGAAAATCCTGCAGTAATGAAGAAGATATAAATAAATGAAAGTCGGACGAATGGACGAACTGACACACATACACCTGGACGACATGTGATCACGAAGTCGAGATCCGTAAACGGGCTCGACAAAAACAACATGAAATTTAATGATGGGTAGACAGTACATTTACTAAGAGAGGAAATACTATGGTGTACGATCGGGGTTAAAACTACAGATGTAGGTGCACCTATAAAAAAGTGTAGGTGCACCTATAAAAAGTATAGGTGTAAAACTGTAGGTGCACCCATAAAATATATAAGTGCATATAAAATGTATAGGTGCATCTGCAATTTTACAGGTGCACCTATACATATGGGCGCACCTGCAGTGTTAATGAACAGGGTCAAACGTCTCGTCCAATCAAATTCCTTGTTACAGACTGAGACACATTCGCAACTTCTCGTACACTGCTTCGAGATCCCGAAGAATGACGGGATTGGCCGAGCGTTCACGATTGACTGAGACATTGTAGTTCATTCACAACATCTCGTATACTGCTCCGCAGCGTGATCCCGAAGGATGACGGGATTGGCCGAGCGTTCACGATTGATTGTAGTTTCGGGGTTAAATTAAAAACGTCTTCAATATTTTATCACAACAATATACAATTCAACAATTGCAAATTGACATAATAACAATCCTTAATAATTATTTTAAACTTGTTTACTAAAATATAATCTTATCATGAACATATAAACTACTTTTTAAAAAGTGATTATTACTTAATTTCCATAACCGGAAACAATAATACTAATACACCGGTGGTACAATTCACCCTAACGAACCGAAACGGACCGGGACGGAGATGAAACACCGGAACGGACCGGTGCCGCGTTGTAACACACGCCCTACTGATAGTCCGCGTGTGTGAATTTAACGTGGCGTTGTGGGATTCACACGTAGCCATGGTAATCACACGTTTTAATGAAAAAGTATCTACAACTTCTTGATAAAGAAATTCACTTCATATCGAAAAAATTGCACATAATGAACACTTATATGCAAACCGTATTTCGAAAAATGCTATGATAAATGAGAAATAAGCTTTTTAACGACTCAATATCAATGTATTTTTCTGTACAATGGGCCGTGTAATTACTTCACTGTTTATTCGTTCTGCTGAAATATTATCTATAATTCATAAAAATTGTTTCTTTCTGCAGAACATTATCCACATGGTAGGGAAGACATATATTTCAGACATATAATCCAATGGTACGTCGATAAATACTATATTAGATGAGAAATAAGCGATTTTGTAAAGACATCGTATTAGTATATGTTTGCTTAAACAAGTGTGTTTGTGTACACTGATTATACGCATTGGTTTTAAAAAACAAAAGTATTCAGTGTGTTACCTTTTTTTTCTGTCGGAAGAATATCATTTTGTTACATCAAACAAATGTATAGAGTATTCAAGTAGAAATACGATTTTCTATTATATCTTTATTTTAATTTCTTATTTGAGTTGAGCTGAATAGTGTGAGAATAAGGTAAGTGTCTTAACACTTATTGCATTATAGCAGTGAAGTAATAATAATCACTGATTACAGAACATAGTACACATAAATATGCACGATTTTTTAATTCTTTCTTTCTTTATTTTTTAATTAAAATTGTACATACCGATCGATCCTAATTTCTAGTTTCCAACTATTTCTAAAAATCACAGCACATACCTAAACAGACATTTATAGACATATGTCTGTGGTCATACGTACTTTTTGTTTCTTCGTATTTGACTATTTGTACTTATAAACAGTCTAATGTATTCATGAACACTTACAAAACACAATCTAGAAGTTGAACTAACAAGGGTAACACTACTTTCGTGGCGGGGCATAATAATAATAAAAAAATTGGCCAAATGCATTGTGTAAACATAGCTAAACATCATATTTATTCCGTAAAAGGGGTAGAAATAAAGAATGTGAAAGGTGTATTATAATGGAAATTTATCAGATGTCGTAGATGATTTTAATTATTTAGGTGTGGTTCTTAATTATACTGGCTCCTTTTCGTCAAACCAACAATGTCTTTGTGGAAAAGCCTTAAAAGCAATGAATATTCTTTTGGTTAATATACGAAAATATGAATTGAAACCAGAATTCTCTCTTCAGCTTTTCGATGCTTTTGTGGCATCAACATTAAATTATGGAAGTGAAATATTGGGGATTACAAAACCAAAAGATATTGAGAGAATACAGTCAAAATTTTGTAAAATTATTTTAGGTGTTAAACTTACCACAAGTAATGCTCGTATTTACGGAGAGCTCTCTCGTTACCATTACATTAATAGATATGTAAAAATGATCAAATTTTGGTATTAACTATTGTCTAAGGAGAACATTATACTAAAAGCAATATATAAGGATTTGTTATCTAACTGTAATAAGGGCTCGACGAATAAGGTTTATCCTAAACAGTAACGGTTTTAATAATGTCTGGGATAATACCATGAGTGTTAGTTTTAAACTATTTCCTTCACTATTTAAACACAGATTAATAGATAATTTCATGCAACAATGGAGATCTGATATAGAAGGCAGTAGAGTTTTAACGCTATATAAGGTGGTGATAGAGGATTTTGATTTTTCAACATATCTAGAAACATTATGCCCCAAACAATTAAGAAGTTGTATAACAAAAAAAAGATTATCCTCATTGTTTAAGAATAGAAACAGGGAGAGATACTCAAGAGGGAGAACAGAGAGAAACGAAAGAGTGTGCGAAATTTGTAACACTAACGATATTGAAGACGAGTACCATTTTATTTTGATCTGTACTACTTACTCTAACATTAGAAACAAATATATTCCTAAATATAACACAACTAGACCAAGCATGTTCAAATTTGTGGAACTGTTGCAGTCATTAAACAAAAAGATTATTCTTAGTTTAAGTAAATTCATTTCAGATGCACTTGTATTAGGGCTATCTACATCAATTTTAACAGACTAAAAAACACTAGATATCTTATTTCAGAACATCCTCGTTTATCTTTGACATACCATAATATGTGTATTTTGTTTATTTGTTTAAATATGTATGAAACAAAGAAAAACGTAACGATTATTTTGTTGTATTTGCAAATTTGCAATGTTAAAATCTGTCACGTGTATTATATTATAATTATCATATATTTGTGATGATCTATCTATCTATCTATCTATCTATCTATCTATCTATCTATCTATCTATCTATCTATCTATCTATCTATCTATCTATCTATCTATCTATCTATCTATCTATCTATCTATCTATCTATCTGTCTGTCTGTCTGTCTGTCTGTCTGTCTGTCTGTCTGCCTGCCTGCCTGCCTGCCTGCCTGTCTGTCTGTCTGTCTGTACGTCTTGCCTGTCTGTCTGTCTGTCTGTCTGTCTATCATCATCATCACTTTTATTACTTTTAATTGATCATTTATTGTCGCCAGAGCGGATATCGGGGTAATAAAAGTGCCTGCTTTTTCTCACCTCCTCAACAAATGTTTCCACAAGAACGGCGCGTTTTACTCGCAAATGTATAATCAAGCATGATTAATTACAGGATAATTATTCTATTAGATATTTAACATGACAAAAACTTTATTTTATCGACAATTAAAACATATATTTAGAGAGAGTTAGTAACATCTGCTACTAAGGGATTTATATGTACATGTATACAAATCCCTTAATAGTATATTGTTCTTACACGTATAGTTTTGATGTCTAACACATAATAAATTTAATATTTGAATTAATGGTTTGCATGTAAGCGCTGTGGGGAGCCTCGGATTTGGTGACCTCAGAAAGGAACCAGTCAGCCAATCACCAGTCTGCGGTAACTCCGTGACCGTTATCCGGATTTGTTTGGCATCCCAGGACAGGAGACGCTCTCTTCAACTCCAACAACAGACCAAGCAACACGTACCTGACATCAACTGTTGGTTTGGGGAGCTGAGCACGACTGATAGGTAAGTAGACCCTTTACTATGGGAAGCCATATTTACAGTGCGTTATATATGGCGCGGGGTATAACGCTCTTACTACAATTGGCGCTGCGATAGCCCAAGTCACCGCGTGATTCAGGTAAATATCTGGGTCACATGCAGTAGAGTTTTAACGCTATATAAGGTGGTGAAAGAGGATTTTGATTTGTCAACATATCTAGAAACATTATGCCCCAAACAATTAAGAAGTTGTATAACAAAAAAAAGATTATCCTCATTGTTTAAGAATAGAAACAGGGAGAGATACTCAAGAGGGAGAACAGAGAGAAACGAAAGAGTGTGCGAAATTTGTAACACTAACGATATTGAAGACGAGTACCATTTTATTTTGATCTGTACTACTTACTCTAACATTAGAAACAAATATATTCCTAAATATAACACAACTAGACCAAGCATGTTCAAATTTGTGGAACTGTTGCAGTCATTAAACAAAAAGATTATTCTTAGTCAAGTTAAGTAAATTCATTTCAGATGCACTTGTATTAGGGCTATCTACATCAATTTTAACAGACTAAAAAACACTAGATATCTTATTTCAGAACATCCTCGTTTATCTTTGACATACCATAATATGTGTATTTTGTTTATTTGTTTAAATATGTATGAAACAAAGAAAAACGTAATGATTATTTTGTTGTATTTGCAAATTTGCAATGTTAAAATCTGTCACGTGTATTATATTATAATTATCATATATTTGTGATGATCTATCCATCTATCTATCTATCTATCTATCTATCTATCTATCTATCTATCTATCTATCTACCTATCTATCTATGTATCTATGTATCTATCTATCTATCTATCTATCTATCTATCTATCTATCTATCTATCTATCTATCTGTCTGTCTGTCTGTCTGCCTGCCTGCCTGTCTGTCTGTCTGTACGTCTTGCCTGTCTGTCTGTATGTCTGTCTGTCTGTCTGTCTGTCTGTCTATCATCATCATCACTTTTATTACTTTTAATTGATCATTTATTGTCGCCAGAGCGGATATCGGGGTAATAAAAGTGCCTGCTTTTTCTCACCTCCTCGACAAATGTTTCCACAAGAACGGCGCGTTTTACTCGCAAATGTACAATCAAGCATGATTAATTACAGGATAATTATTCTATTAGATATTTAACATGACAAAAACTTTATTTTATCGACAATTAAAACATATATTTAGAGAGAGTTAGTAACATCTGCTACTAAGGGATTTATATGTACATGTATACAAATCCCTTAATAGTATATTGTTCTTACACGTATAGTTTTGATGTCTAACACATAATACATTTAATATTTGAATTAATGGTTTGCATGTAAGCGCTGTGGGGAGCCTCGGATTTGGTGACCTCAGAAAGGAACCAGTCAGCCAATCACCAGTCTGCGGTAACTCCGTGACCGTTATCCGGATTTGTTTGGCATCCCAGGACAGGAGACGCTCTCTTCAACTCCAACAACAGACCAAGCAACACGTACCTGACATCAACTGTTGGTTTGGGGAGCTGAGCACGACTGATAGGTAAGTAGACCCTTTACTATGGGAAGCCATATTTACAGTGCGTTATATATGGCGCGGGGTATAACGCTCTTACTACAATTGGCGCTGCGATAGCCCAAGTCACCGCGTGATTCAGGTAAATATCTGGGTCACATTTATGGAAAAGTACAGGTGTGAATATAAACGCGTGTACATTTCAATATTTGTCGTCCATTGTTCAATTGTTATTATTTCACAATATTTTGTGTGATAATATTATTTGTGATTATTGTGGATGTAAATTTAAATTATTTCCGTGTAAAGAATTGCAATTATATTGCGTTTTCAATACATTTATTTTGAATAGATGAACAAAGAAATATTTCATCTGTGTATTTCATTCTTATTGCTATCATGTATTTTCCATTGCAGGACTTGGCCTTTATATTATATTAAATTGAATTTGTGTGTGTGTTTTGTTGCTCATTCACCATGAACATATAAACATGGACAGTGGCGGAGTTAGTGAAGGGGATACCACAGATAGGTAGGACCACTGTTCCCAAAATCATAGATTTTAGGAAATCTGTCCTCGATGGCCAGCGAGGGGAATTGTCAATAGATGACCTGACAGGTATCCAGTTACAACCGGAAGAGTGGGCAGAGATATGTCGATGACGGCATCATATCTATTGACTTGGCTAAAACTAGAGCTTCCACGCCCCCAAGTGCATCACCCACCCACCGGGGGTCGAACCTTGTCACATAGCCCTTTATCTGAACACCGAAACTCGGTTAGTGAAGATGAGGACATCTCTAATTTGAGAAAAGAAATGGAATGTCAATTCGAGGCAGCTGATAGTCTGGGCTGTTGTGTATTTTTGCATTTTTTTTTGCTACATTTGGAATAACATTGATTTTTATGATCCTAAAAATATTCTGAACGAAAAAAGTATTTGTGCCAATTTTTTGAACCACTCTGTCATGGCCGCCATCTTGAAATTCAAAATGGCTGCCAATTTAGCATGTTTATAGCATATAATTGCCCCCTGGATACATAGAATCACAATTTTGGTGTCTTTTAGTACATTTATGGGGTCAAGGAATGTAAATTTTGTATTTCTGAAGATGTCAAGTTATTGGCCGCCATTTTGAAATTTTTGAAATTCAAAATGGCCGCCAATTATCATGTTTATAGTATATAATTGCTCCCTAGATACATGGGTTCAAAATTTTGATTTCTCTTAGTACATTTATGGGGTCAAGGTATGCGAATGTTGTATTTTTGAAGATATCAAGCATTAAACAACATCTTTAATTTCAAAATCGAGTCTACAAAATCACAATACTTCGAATTTGTAAATGATGAATCTCAATATTGCATTCATTACTATGTCTCGCATATACATAATTCTGTGCAGGGTAAGTTCTGTCGTTTGCAGGAGCACCGTGCGCTGGAACATTTACTGGCGTCACATTTACACAGCAATAATTCTGTTACTGCGTCTGGTGCTAACGGTACTTTGGTCAGCGTGGGCAACAACCTGTCGTCGTCCTTGCTCCAGCCTAACTCAGTCGGTTCTGGAATCCTGGGATGGAGCACCGTATCCTGAGCCCAAATGTTGGCCTGTAGATGTGCAGTCAGAATATGCTGTAGCCATGTACCTTCAGTTGGGGGCAAGGTGTCTACTCCTTCGCTAGGTGCCAGCCGTCTGAATATTTTCCACCTAAGTGTTGCTGGATCATGTGCGTTCACCTGCTTTGTACTAAGAGTCATGCACAAAAACTCCTGACAGCCTGCAATTACATCTGTAGAGGGCATGTCGTCCTGGCCAAGCTGCGAAAGAGCATCTATGATATGCGTTGGAGCTTTCATGAACACCTTGAAACCTGACTTCTTGCCAACACCACTTATCTGTCCAGTTGTGTCTGATCCAGTTATGGCATGGAATCCAGGTAGGGCCATAACTTTTTCACTTCCCAGTTTGTCGTATATAGGTTGCAGTGCAATTCGCCTTCGATTTTCACTGGTGCCTGTGACGATGCCAGTGTTTTGGCCCAATTCGTCAAGTCTGCGTAGAATTAGCACCCACCAATCTGTGTCCTGGATTCAGCACTCGTGGCAGAAATTTCTAGGGCATGTGGAAGCGTATCAGCCTCTTCTTGGCTGCTTTTCTGAGTGCTTGGTTGGCATCCAGCTTGGTTGGTCAGGACATCTTTTCTTGTTGCTATGACCAGCAGTCTCGACATGATTTTAGTTGGTATTCTTTGGTATTGCATTTGAGTTTCACTGTCTTGCAGAGGTCGTCCCAGTTTAGGAATGTGACCTTCATCATGCTGTTCCAAAATTTTACTTCTCAACACAGACGCTCTTCAACAAAGGACAGCTTTTCTTGTTCATCACGCGTTTCCATGTTCAGAATACTTGACTGGGCCTTCTCACTCAGTATCTTCTTATTCATTGTGTTGTAGAGTTTGTTGCCCTTGTCACAAAATGGATTGTGAGGCTCGAGTCTTGAATCGCCTTTTCCTGACGTAATGTTACCGTAGGTGACATTTTGTGATGATGATCTGTACGGGAACGGGCAAGTCCAAACATTTCCTCCGTCTCCTTGAACAATCTGGCAAGCTCTGGTGCTGCAAGGCAATACTTCAGAAGAGTCGTCGGCTTAGTAGTAATTCCCTGAAGACCTCCTTCGCCTTTCAAGTTTTTGTTGTCATGTTCCTGAGCTTGATCTACATCGATACTCGTGAATGGGATGTTGCTCTTTGTCACTGCAAACTCGCCATCTACTAGTCTCTGCCACAGAGCTGGGTCTGTTTCCTTGGCATCGTATGCCCGTGCTGTGAACTTCATAATATTCTGCGCATAGTTCAGTCTGTTGTACGCAAAGAAATAAGTACAGATTTTCTCTAGCGAAGACATATACAGCTGTAGGTCAGGCGCTTTGACAGAACGATGGAATTCAAGAAGCATCAACACTTGGCGCATATACATGCGAGTCCATGCATACATCGGAAATTGCTCATTATTCTTGTCAAAGTCGTCAAGTTGCTTCTCCAGGTTCATTTGCTCGAGCTGAACCATAAGTTCCGTGTTAGCTTCTGCTACCTTCGCATCTCTCGTGTCTTTGTCCGTAACCTCAAACGCGTTGCCTAATTTGTTCACACACCCAGTCAAAGCTTCAAGTACCAACGGCATTTCTTTGAAGAATTATCCCAACCACAGATCAGCCAACACCTGTAGTGTGATTTCATGTGCTTCTACAGCTCGATCATAATGACTTCTATTGATGATCTGATTCACCACAACACTGCCGTACAGATCAGCTTCAATCCAAGCCTCGTCAATGCCACTGTATTCTACAGTTTTGCCCAGGCATCTTACTCCACACAGGCTTGTGTGAAAAGGACCAGGAAGCAACCACCACTTCTCTGCAAAATGTGTGTCAAGGTATTCCAGCTTGAGTGCTCTCTTATACAAATCCATATCAAATGTTACCATGATCTTGCTATTGTCTTCTGGACACGTGAGTATGTTTAGCTTGGAGAGGTTCTCAAGGACTGTTATCAGAGTTTGCCAGTCATGAGCCGGGGCATTCACTATTGGCAGGGAACTGGCTGTGTCAAGGAACTCTGCAGTGGTAGGTTTGTACACATGTGAGTTATACGCACTCCAAACAGGGATGCACTGTGTTGCATGATCTGATGAATTGAATTGAATTGGGGTTTTAAGGCGCACCAACACATTACAGGTTATATGGCGCCTAACAGGCATGAACATGCCAGGCTCATCTTCCATGTACATCGAGATAAAATATGGAAAATGGGCCTAGAACCTTCTCACCCTGAGCTGCAGAGGCATGATCTGATGAATGTGTAATCGTATCCGATGGCGCAGGGTTGCTTGATGAAGGCTCTATATAGCGTGAAGACAGCCACAAGATGTCCAAGTTGTGTGCTCTGAGAACAGTGTCTGCATCTTACCCAAGTCTGTACGTTGGATAGTGAGGACTTCTAGATGGTTTTGGATTGCCACTAATAGTGCATGGGTGAACATCGACAACTGTTGCAGAGACATCCATGAATGTGTCTTTGAGTGTTGAATGTTTCAGTTGAAGGGGACCACACATGGTTTCTAGGGTTTGATGAATTGATATTTGTTGGTACACCGATACAGCAGTCCCATGAAAAGAATAGACACCAGAATTTTGATCCTATGTATTTTGGGAGCAATTCTACACAATAAACATGATACATTGGCAGCCATTTTGAATTTCAAGATGGTTGCCAATATTTGACATCTTCAGAAATACAAAATTCGCATCCCTTGACCCCAAAAATGTAATAAGAGACACCAAAAATGTAATTCTATGTATCTTTGGGGCAATTATAGGCTATAAACATGCTAAATTGGCGGCCATTTTGAATTTCAAGATGGCGGCCATAATGGAGTGGAGCAAAAAAATGGCACAAATACTTGTTTTGTTCCGAATAGTCTAGGATCATAAAAATCAATGTTATTCCAACTAATAAACACCAGAATTTAGATCCTAAGTATCCGAGGAGCAATTCTTCACAATAAACATGATACATTGGCAGCCACTTTGAATTTCAAGATGGCTGCCAATATTTGACATCTTCAGAAATACAAAATTCGCATCCCTTGACCCCAAAAATGTAATAAGAGACACCAAAAGTGTAATTCTATGTATCTTTTGGGCAATTATAGGCTATAAACATGCTAAATTGGCGGCCATTTTGAATTTCAAGATGGCGGCCATAATGGAGTGGAGCAAAAAAATGGCACAAATACTTTTTTTGTTCCAAATAGTCTAAGGATCATAAAAATCAATGTTATTCCAACTGTAGCAAAAAAAAAATGCAACCCTAAAAAAATCGACACAACAGCCCAGACTATGAGAGTAAAAGTACAACTGTACAGACACAAGTAACTTCTTTGAGTTCAAAGGTAGATACAACCAAATATCTCTGTACCGGAATGCTACGAGCTTTTGAGGTATTGCAAATAAGCATTATGGATAGCATGACATATATCAACAAGAGCTATCGGAGAACAGCGCAGCTCGACTATTCGATTTTTCAGAGAATAATAAATTTATAGCTAGTATATACCATCAGAAAACAAGGCTACAACAATGTGAAGTGGGGTTGGGAGCACAACATAACTATGTGTAAGAATTGACCAAAACTACACAGAAATATGTAAAAAAATAAATAAAAATAAAAAAACCGAGTTTTGAGTGGGGTGCGGGATGGGGTTGAGAGAGAGGCGGGGTAGATGTTGGGGGGTGGTGGGGGTGGTGGGGGTGGTTAGGGCAACATATATGTGTAAGAAGCTATGTAAGAATTCACCAAAACAACACAAAAATATGTAAAAAACACAGAAATATGTAGAAAAAAAGAAAGAAATTAAAATAAAAATATTCTGGTTTCGAGTGTGTGGTGGGGGCGGGGATGGGGGATGGCGGGGGGGATGGGGGGATGGGGGAAGGGGGCAACATGTTTAAGAATTGACAAAAGCAAAAAATATTCTGGTTTTAAAGTGTATGGTGGGGGCGGGGGGATGGGGGTGGCGGGGGGACGGGGTGGAAGGGGGCAACATGTTTAAGAATTGACAAAAGCAACACAGAAATATGTAAAAAACATAAAAATAGAGTTTCAAGTGGGGGTGTGGTGGGGGAAGCGGGGATGAGAGGCGAGAGTGAGTTGGATGGGGTGAGGGGTAGGGGCAACATATATGTGTAAGAATTGACTAAAACAACAAAGAAATATGTAAAAAAACCAAAATATATAGATTTTCAAGTAAGGGGGGGGGGGGGGGGGGTGTCGGTGAGCGGCGGTGGGAGGCGGGAGTTTGTTGGTGAGGGTGGGGAGAGGGCAACATATATGTGTAAGAATTGACTAAAACAACAAAGAAATATGTAAAAAAATATATATTATAGATTTTCAAGTGGGGGTGGTGTGGGGGGGGGGGGGGGGGGAGCGGCGGCGAAGGCGGGAGTGGGTTGGGGGCGGGCGGGGGGGGGGGGTGTGTGTGGAGAGGGCAACATATATGTGTAAGAATTGACTAAAACAACAAAGAAATATGTAAAAAAAATAATTAGATTTTCAAGTGGGGTTGGGGCGGGGGGGGAGCGGGGGTGAGAGGCAGGGTGGGTTGTGGGTTGGGTGGGGGACGGGGCAACATATATGTGCAAGAATTGACTAAAACAACAAAGATATATGTAAAAAAAAAAAAATGATATTAAAAAAAAATCAACTGGGGTGTTGTGGGGGGGGGGGGGGGGGGGGGGGGGGGGTGGAGGGGGCAACATATATGTGTAAGAATTGACTAAAACAACACAGAAATATGTAAAAAAAAAAAAGTGGAGGGGTGGGGGTAGGGGTTGGTGGGGGGGGGGGGGGGGCGAGGAGGGAGCCCATGCCCCAATATGGGTGAAGTAATAAGATGCATACTGCTATAACAAATCCCAAACCAAAATTATAGATATATACATGCTTACATGCAAACCTAGATCTGCCTTTATTGCACATTTTATGGGCCATCACAATTTGGGTTCCATGGGAGCCCAAAATTTGCAGAAGACAAAATTACTTATCAAACCCTTTACAACATACTATAAGGAAACCAATTCCAAAATTTACTTCAGCTAGGACAAGAAATGGAAGAGATATAGACCTGTAAACACAGCTTACACGCAAAATTTGATGTGAAACAGACATATTTTAAGGGCTATCAGAATTTGGGTTCCATGGGAGCCCAGGGGTTACAGGAACCAAAATTACTTAAGCAGCCCTTACGATAATGCTATAAGGAAGGTAATGGCCAAATTTGGTTGTGCTAGGGTAAGAGTTGTAAGAGATATAGACTTGTAAACACAGCTTACACGCAAAATTTTATGTGAAATGGGACACATTTTATGGGCTATCATAATTTGGGTTCCATGGGAGCCCATGGGTTACAGGAACCAAAATTGCTTATGCAGCCCTTAAGATAATGCTATAAGGAAGCCCATGAACAAATTTTGTTGTGCTAGGATAAGAAATGTAAGAGATATATACTTGTAAACACAGCTTACACGCAAACCTTGATGTGGGACGCCGACGCCGACACCAACGCCGACGCCGACGCCGACCCCGGGGTGATTACATAAGCTCTCTTATTCTTCGAATAGTCGAGCTAAAAAGGACACAAGTGTCAAATTTAAAGCATTGTAGCAAGAAATTAAGGCACAAGAGGGCCGCTATCGGGACATAGTTGAAAAATGAGTCGCTGGAAAATAAACACATGACATATGTTGAGGAAAATAATAGAGAAGTAAAGCGCTTGTCCGACACTCTAAATGAATGACTGCATGGTCCAAAATCAACATCAGATAACAGATCTGAAGTACTGGGTACTCGATGTCGAAATGAAGGTCGCGCAGCGCTCATTATTGACATCTCGATCATTGAGAAATCAATTAAGTCCGAAAGCCCCACTGTTGCAGGGTAATCCGTCCTCTGAAGAGCAAAGCTCTAAAAAGACAGAAGTAAAAACGGAGTCGAACTTAGATCCAATGAGATTGTTTATTACGGAAATGAGCAAAACAATACCCTCTTATGGGGTTTATACAAGTCTCAAGTCGGACGAGTTTCCCGAAGTCCGCGTTGCGTCCGGTACCCGTGGTGCCGGAACTATATCGGACCACGTCAGTCACGAACGTGACCGCGTCACGTCCGTGATTAATAGAAGCCAGACCAGGTCCGGCAGTTGCGGGGCGGCCTACAGGTATGGCATAGACTATCGCGTCGTGACTGAAGGAAATGACTCGACTCGTTCTGCAACGAACAGACGCTCAACTGGCAAAACAAAAACGGTGGACGACCGCGCTGAGGTAAATGAAAAGCACTAAAAGAAAAGCGCCTCAAAGCATGGAAAAGATACGCGCAGTCGCGGACATACCGACCGTAAGGACAGACGTAGACGGTCACATTCTTCGTCTTCCTCTTCTGACAGTGGCACTGATGACGACAAAACACGAGTTCGAAGGAACGCAAAGGACAGTAAAAGAAGACACAAACATTTAACTTCTACTAGTTTAAGTTCTAGTACCTCCATTTCCTCGAATATGGGAAGGTCACCGCGGTTGTCGCCATAAGGAGGCCGCAGCCTCTGTTATAAATGAATCTCCGCGCACCATACAGTAAGCTTGTCGGCGGATCAAGAGCTATGTCGCCTATTTAAAAGCGATCCATGGCAACAAGGTCGTTTTTAAAGAACGCGTTTTTAATGCGCAAGAAGAGGACCGCGTTGCCAGAATGGACTGATCAATGGAGGAGATGAAATGTAAGTTGAGGGTCTTGGATTTCAGAAGAATGCGTTCAAGGACCCCAAGTCCATATCTTGGTTCCTCTGGGAGGACAGAAGACCCGCAAAGAGGGTTATCCCCAGATTACAGGGGTCAAACACCTCGTGAACGCTACAGGATCTCCTTATCAGGAGTCGGAGTCACCTGGATGGGTACAAGATACAATGATCCTCGGGGTTCTCAGCCTCAGATATCCAGATCACCCAACCCATTACCGGTACTATTGCCGGTAAGTCCAACCGCTGGGCCCCCTCATGGTTACTATAGACTATCTCCGGAACGGTACCCTGACTCGTCTGGCGGAGTGAACAACAATGGCTATGAACAATATAGGTCTAGATCCCCTGTTAGGAATGTCACAAATAATGGTCCTTATAGGGGCAGTTCTCCTTATGATGGACTAGAGAACCAATACTCATCTGCTCGAGGATACAATAATAGACCACGCAGTCCTTATAACTATCTCGTAGTCCCAGCGTCCCCACCAGAAGTCAGTCGTCAAGCGGGGGCCGAGATTTAAACGACCATGGGCTTGGAGTAAAGACGACCAATCCCTAGTCCGTAACCCAAGGGGTCGTGACAGTGAAGAGTTGGAAATGACCACCAATAAAACTAGCGCAATGACTATAGCAATAGATCTTGCAATTGACTACCAGGTAGTTTCCACTGTTGTAGATAGTGGTTGTATGGCAACGCTTTTTCAAAAACAGTTTTTTGAAAGTATATACGGGTCACCAAAAGATAAGCCTAAGTGTAAACTTAAAGGTATAGGGGCCGATATTGTGGTTGGATATTTCGTGCCAAATGTACCACTAACAATTGGTACTCAAATGTTTTTGCATACAATATATAAAGCACCAACTGAAGATATCTGTATCCTGGGCTTAGACTTTCTAAATTCAACGGGCAGTGTTATCAATTTAGCAGACAACACTGTGACCGTTGGCAGCGAGGTGATTCTGGCTAGGGTCAAACTTGGTCCTAGAATGCATGTATCATAATAGAAGCTAAACCTTTTAAAAACACACTTATCTCCACGGTATATGGCAACAGATCATCCCTAGTTTTGAAAGTGGTAAATGATACAAATACATACATAACATTTTTTTTTTTTAAAGAAATCGGATATGCCGAATCCGCTACTCGGGTTGACACAGGTGGCACAGACAACATTCCTCAGAAATGTGAATACACCAGAGACTGATATGCATGAATTGCCGAAGCATCTGACAGAGATGTATACAAATGCAATCACAGATCTCTCTGAGGATGAGAGTTCAAGGTTTAAAGATCTATTATTGGAGTTTCTTTCTGTGTTCTCGAAAGATGACATGGACGTTGGATGTTTATCTGGAGTGGAGCATACAATTGAACTTTTAGAAGACACTCCAGTGAAAGGCCTCAGAATGGGCATCCGCCCCTGGGCTGGTCCGTAAACAGTCCGGTGACTTACGTTACTGTGTGGATTACCGTGCATTAAACAGCAAAACGGTAAAAGACAATTACAATCTCCCTCTCTCATTGATGACTGTTTAGATTCTTTGTATGGTAAACGGTTGTTCTGTGTTCTTGATCTTTGCACTGGATACTACCAAATGCCATTAGAAACTAACCGTAAGCGATTAACATATTTTTTCTACAGGATTTGGTAGTTTTCAGTGGACTCGGATTGCCATGGGACTCTGTAACGCATCTGCCACGTTTCAGCGTGCAATGCAACTAGTCATGCGAAGCCTGACATGGGAAGGGCTAGTCGTGTACTTAGGTGACCTGATTATGCTGGGAGTTGATTTTGATGGAATGCTTGGGACACTACGGAAAGTGTTCATGCGTTTCGCGAGTACAATTTGAAACCGATTTAGCTAGCAAATGTCGGGTTTTTTTAAGCAGGAAGTTGAATTCCTGGGCAAATTGGTTAGTGAAGCCAGGATCTCAATTGCACCGGACAAAATAAACGCGGTAACATATTGGCCAGTGCCAAAGAACGTGAAACAAACGCTATCATTTTTGGGCTATATGAATTATCATAGAAACCACATTTAAAAGTTTGCCCAGGTTTTCGCGTCCTATATGAACTGGCTCATGCTAAACATTTCCATTGGAATGAAGAGCATCAACGATCTTTCGAAACTTTGAAAAGTCTTGCTACTTCAGCCCCACTTCTAACACACCCGTCCCCAGGTGGTCTGTTCATTCTAGATACAGACGCCAGCGATATCAGATAGGTGCTGAATTGTCACAAGTACAAGACGGCGTGGTTAACCCCATCTGCTGTGCCAGTCACGTGTTGATGAAACAACACAGAATTGATTGCACTACACGAAAAGAGTTACTGACCGTAATTTGTCGGTAAACAATTTATTAGGCAGATCTTGCAGACTTATGGCTTATTCGTACAGATCATAACATCTTAGTGTGCCACTGTGGCTTACCCGGTTTAAACACATAGAAGGGCAGCTAGCGCGTTGGCTGGAGGAAATGTCAATACATGCGGAGTTATAGTCCTAAATTATAGAAAAAAGGTAAGCGGGATGGTGGCTTCTTACAGCTCAGTTTTTATAATATTATTCGCTGCCGGAGTAATTGCACATGTAATTGCTTTAGTAATTGCACATGGTAAGGTAGTAATGCATATTTTCTTTGAGTTTTTCAGCTATAAACATGCTTTACAACTTGAATTCCTAGAGAACTAGTCTGAAAAACTTGAATGGTATAAACACATATTTTGTAATGTTGAAAGGTTACCATTTCACTTGTTGAAATGACGTTTTCGTAAACCAGTCTACTGAAATCATTACTATTATATGTATATAAGCGACGAAACATTCAGGTAGGGTTCAAGCCTGCTGATTTCCCTTTTTTTTTTTTTTTTTTTTTTTTAAATTTTCATGTGTTTTTATTATTAAATCAAATTATTCAATTGGTTAAAAGTTGATCACATTATTAAAAATAAAAAGATATATTGACCTGAAAAACGTATATTGACTTTTATATATTGACCTGTGATAAATAAGTATGAAAAATTCAATTTCCATGAATATTCAAAATTCAAAATTTCAAAATTTCAAAATTTCAAAATTTCAAAATTTAATAATTTCCAAAATTCAAAATTCAGAAGTTCAAAATTCAGAATATCAGAATTTCAAAATTCAAAAATTTTAAAATTCTCAATTCAAAATTAAAAATTTGCAAAATTCAAAGTTCAAAATTTCAGAATTCCAAAATTTCAAAATTCAAAATTTCAGAATTTCAAAATTTCAAAATTCAAAATTCCATGAATAATTGGATATAACAATAAAATGATTGTTGCCTTTTAGGTTCGGTCGATTAACACCCGTGATTTGATATATTATTATGTTAACTTCCTGTCTCTCGGCAGCTATTTTACGCTTGCGTAAAACCTTGCTTGTTTATTTTGTTATTGCTTCTAGATTGCCGAAGTTGCGTTTAATGCCATTGAAAACGTAAATCAGACAGATTTAAACTTAATTTTAGCTATGGAAATTATTTCAGTATAACTACTCTTAAATTCTTAATTGCTTAAACGAAATTTATACGGTGTCCGGTTGGGGCCAGATACAATGTCGCAGTGTCGTGGGCGACAATGCGACGCCCGACAACGCGACATCGCGACATCGCGATACGACAATGCGACATTGTGATACGACAACTCGAAATTGCGATACGACATCACGACAATTCTTTCGTGATGTTGTATCGCAATGTCGTAATGTCGTGTCGCGATGTCGCGTTGTCGGGTGTCGCATTGTTTCGCACGACAACGCGACATTACGACGCATTACAATACTATACAATGATCGTAATGTCGCGATGTCGTTGGCGACATTACCACAATTGTACGGAAGCGTATTCGTGCCTCGTCTTGTTGGGTTATAGTGAACTTCTCCTTTTAAACTATCTCGAGTTGTTACGATATATGACTATATATCGATATATTTATGTCGACAAAAGACGTTGTAATTCAATAAATGCAAAACAAATACGTTGAAATGGTTCTTTATTTTAATAAATCGTTTTTAATGAACTTGAATTTTTTTCTTTTCTGTATATCGCGTTGAAACAAAACAAATAAAAATATATCAGTATAAAGGTACTCGACGTAATAAGTATTATGTGTATTACACGAGATATTTATGTGATATACTGGAGATCTTTATTTCAAGTTATGTACATTTTGTCGCTAATGTGACATAAATATGTCGATTTAAAATCTAAAAAATGGTAAACAAATCGAGTTAACGTCATATTATAATTAAATTAATTTGCGCCGAAATGATTAGCCCCGGTCATCCGGCCTGCTTCTGATTTCTTTGATGCGCTTTGTTGTTCGTGACAGCCAAACATGTATGGCGTATATGTCTTACTTGCAGATATCGGTTTTGGCAGATTAGGCCGATTAAAGTACTCACTAGCGATTAGCCAATTGTATTCGCCCTTTTTTTACGCAAATAAATGTCAACATTTTTATATCATTAAGTTATAAATAAAGCTGTATGAGGATGGGGTGGTGACATGTTAATTGTTCTATAGATAACCAAATCCCGTGCAGCAATTACATGTGCGACATGCAAGTGATGTCTGCAACAATTAGCATGTACACTTTGAATAGGGTCCTAGGCATTTAAGCTAAAATTCATGAAATTCAAACACAGACAGTCTTGGGTTGCAAGGGGCTTCACCCGGACTCTCTAACAAATGGTAAACTGAACATAGGAATCCCATCTCACTCCTGACTCTCAGGATTAAAATCGATTTAGATTTTTATGGAAGCAGACCATCCGTAAGAATCGACACATCCTCACGTACAAGTCGAGCTCCCAGTGGGATTCGAACCCTTGGTGAGAGGAGAGAAGGTTTACAACGTAACGTCGGTAGTGGAGGGTGTGTGGGAGGGAGACACTATAAATACGTAACAGACAACATTAAATTAACCAATAACAGATAACAGTTAATATTATGTCAAAATAACAGAAAACAAAGTATAAATGTCGCTAATTACAGCATAACACAACAGTTTAGTTACACCTGTTGTCATCATGTGCTGCTTCTCACAAGTTAAAAGTAAGACATTTTAAATGTTAAAACTATTAATTAACATGAAAATACGTCTATAGTACAAAAACTCTCTCAAAGTCTCGCCAAAATCACCCCAACGTTAGTTGCCAGTTCAACCATCCATTTTCCCAAAGGCCCTGGTGCTGTTTCCCCAGGCCGAATCCGTGTAGCATAGCGTAGCGAAGAATTTAAAACAGTCCGGGTGACCAAGGCTAGAGTAAAGTTTCTTTAAAAATGCTGACACCTCAAAACGAGGTCAAACCGAAAAACGGGTATGATCGATGATTGGTCAAAGTCAGTTTTTAAATTCTGAAAGTGATGGTTACGTTTATTCTTTTCTTCTGGGTAGGTCTGGGTAGATAAGACCAAATAAAAGGTCATGCAAACGTTGACTTTTATTTGCG
The DNA here is from genome assembly GCA_037043455.1 of Cyrtodaria siliqua. NCBI lineage: Eukaryota > Metazoa > Mollusca > Bivalvia > Adapedonta > Hiatellidae > Cyrtodaria > Cyrtodaria siliqua. The sequence continues at coordinate 70,134 of JAWPHD010007989.1, read as the reverse complement.
TGAAGAAATGGCGAATACAGTCGGATAATCGCTAGTGGGTACATTAATCGGTCTATTCTGCCAAGACCGATATCTGCAAGTAAGAAATATACATCATACATGTTTGGCTGTCCGAGACTAGAATACACGAACAACAAAGCGTAGCAAAGAAATCAGAAGCAGGCCGGATGACCGGGGCTAATCATTCCGGTGTAAATTTGATTTAAATAAAGCACGAATTTAACTCGAGTTCTTTTACCATTTTTTGGGCTTTAAATCGACATATTTATATCACATTATCGACAAACTGCACATAACTTGAAATAAAGATCTCGAGTATATCAGATAAATATCTCGTGTAATACACATAATTCTCAATACGTCGAGTACCTTTATATTGATATATTTTTATTTGTGTTGTTTCAACGCGATATAAAGAAAACAAAAAAATGTCAAGTTCAATAAAAACGATTTATTGTAAAATAAAGTACCATTTCAACGTATTTGTTTTGCATTTATTGAATTGCAACGCGTTTTGTCGGCACAAATATATCGATATATAGACATATATCATAACAACTCGAGATAGTTTAAAATGAGAAAGTCAATATAACCCAACAAGACGAGGCACGAATACGCTTCCGTACTATTGAAAGAATGTCGCATTGTCGTGGGCGACATTACGACAATACGACAAAATGTCGGGTTGTCGTGCGCGACAATGCGACGCACGACAATGCGACATCGCGACATTGCGATACGACATCGCGAATTTGCGATACGACATCACGACATAATTGTGGCGATGTCGTATCGCAATGTCGCGATGTCGTATCGTATTGTCGAGTTGTCGTTTAGCAATGTCGCACTGTCGTATCGCGATGTCGCGATGTCGCGTTGTCGGGCGTCGCATTGTCGCCCACGACAATGCGACATTGTATCTGGCCCCAACCGGACACCATAAATTTAGGAAGTTTTTGCGCATGCACTTGCTTTGGAAATTGGTAGAGTAATATTAACCCTTCATTGTAAATTTGCCATTCACAACAAGCGTTTAAAACCGCAGAAGTGACGAAACATTGCACAGTTACGTTAAACTCGTAAGTCACTTCACGTACAATTGACATGTCGCCAGTACTTAGATATCTCCGCCCTATTGTTGATGTCGGAGTATATTGACACTAGTTTATATAACATAGTTGCACGTGCTTTATACACGTGCTGTTGTTTGTCGGAGGTATCGTTCTGGTTTGATTGGTTGAAATGGATAAATGATTGACAACTGGCGACATGTTAATTGTTCTATAGATAACCAAATCCCGTGCAGCAATTACATGTGCGACATGCAAGTGATGTCTGCAACAATCAGCACGTACACGTTATGTGTGCAGCAATTTGAACGTGCACGTTATGTCTGCAAAAGTTAGCACGTGCACGTTATGTCTGCAACAATTATCACGCGCACGTTATGTCTGCAACAAAAAGCACGTGCACGTTGTCTGCAACAATTACGTTATGTCTGCAACAATTAACACGTGCACGTTATGTCTGCAACAATTAGTACGTGCACGTCATGTCTGCAACAATGATCATGTGCACGTTATGTCTACATGTATCACGTGCACGTTATGTCCACAGTTAACACGTGAAAATTAGGCCCGACAAACATTCAATATAATAAAGTGAAGTTACACACTTTTAGTCCGGCGTAAACTGGAATCCTGCAAGAGACCAGTTTAAGACCAGTTTAAGTCCGACAAACATTATTGGCGAGGCTTTATCATAAACAGCGATAGGAAACTTCTCGTTCGTGTTTCTATCCAGTTTGAATTATCAGTCTATCGACTATGTTTAGTTTTCTATTGACAAAGTATCTCGACATAATCCATGTAAATGTTTTTTCTTATTTACAAAAAACAATAGTTTAGTCCGTCATTCTAATAAATGACACATACAGTAATATTGGGTTCAGCAATCAAGGAACACAAATATACTGAAAAGAAAAAGAAACGCATTATGAGTTATTTCCCCTATATATGGCGACATTAGGCCTGTCCTTTTGGAAAGAAGGTTTAAACAACACCGAATACACCAACTGTTACCCCTATACAGTTTCATTATCGACAGAATGTGCAGTTGAGAAAACTTAGGCTTTAAAATTGTTGCACTCTCTTAAACATTAAACTCAATACTGAAATGGCTTGACTCTTTCAAGCGAAACTTCAACATTTATGAATTTCGTGTAACAAAGTATACTTTGATTACAAAGGTCTACTACATGACAGAGTTGTCCTTTCTGTAATTAGTTCTTTCTGTAATTAGTTGTAGCCCCTTTTTGTACAAAACACGTTAAGATATATCTGAAATATTACGTGAAATTGGGTTTATATAATAAGTGTTGTATAGGGATTTTTTTTGATTATGCGTTTATTTTTCCATTCAGGACATATGTTGTCAAATCGCGCATTAGATCTAAATCAACATTATCAGAACCAATAAGTTCATATGTCGGCCTAAAGCAAGGGGACCCAAGTTCGTCCATCCAAGTTATGATGTTGAGGAAAATCTCAGAAAATGTAAATTCAGAACTTGATGACATAATTAGTACTGACTATCTGAGCTTATATATGCTGTTATATGCCGATGATGCGGTTGTATTTGCTTCGTCCCCCGATTCTTTACAGTCGTTACTAAATGACATTCAAGTATATTGTAGGACCTGGGGCCTAAAGATAAATACAGAAAAAAACAAAAATAATGATATTCGAAAGAGGTCGTCACTCACAATATAGTTTCTACCTTCATGATAGCATAATAGAATCTGGGCATTGTTTTCGTCAAAAATGGAAATTGGTTAAGAACGCAAAAGAGGTTGGCACACCATGCTCCATTCGCATTGCATAATTCATTTACCACATTCAATCAAATAAACTTACCAATATCAGAAAAATGTAGACTTTTCGACACACTAGTTGCCTCTGTATTAAACTATATCTCAGAAGTTTGGGGGGGGGGGGGGGGGGACTATATCTCAGAAGTTTGGGGGGGGGGGGGAATGCACGAGGCTAAAGATATTGAAATTATCCATACGAAATTTTGTAGAAGAATTTTAGGGGTCAAGAAGTCTATCTATACAGTGAATTAGGTCGAGTACCAATAATTATAAAGAAAAACTTGATATGCTCAGATATTGGTTAAGACTATTACACCTTAATGAAAATATATTGGCAAAAAAAATATACATGATGTTGTAAAACGATATTGATAATCATAATAATTATATTAACGGTTCCAATTGTGCATATCAAATTAAAGAAATCCTTGACAACTTTGGATTTTCTGATGTTTGGTTATATCAATTTGAAGCAGATTTTCCATTTGAATTAATAAAACAATGCTTGATTGACTCATATCACCAAAGTTGGTACTCAAATATCAATAACTCTAACAAGTTAGATTCATACTGCCGGTATAAACATATTGTAGCATGGTCACTGAAAATTCTCTTTGTAATAGCACAGGTGTAAATAGTTTAATCGAAAATAACACCTGTCAGAATAAATGGTGTACTACAACTACCAGTTATTGGAAGTTAAGAGTACGGAGAGTATGGCAGGGAGCAGAAATGGACATGCTACAAAACAAATAAGAGTATGGTTTCATCTCGTTGGTTACTTTAAACGCCCATCTCGATGTTTAAATTAACTAACTCAATGAGACCATACTCTATTACGTTTTGATATGGAACAGTATTTGAACCTATTAGATGATAATAGATCCCGAAGATTTAGACTCTCCTCTCACAATTTAGCCATTGAAAATGGTAGATATCTTAATATCTCGCGAGAAAATAGGAAATGTATACATTATACCCAAAATATAGTAGAAAACGAATACCATGTTTTGCTTGTATTTCCAGTATATAGGCACTTAAGACACAAATATTTTAAACCTTGCTTTTGCAGATGGCCCACGATAACAAATTTGATGCGTTAATGTCTAATAACTCGAACAGAACAATTATAAACTTATCAACACATGTTTATTATTCATTTAAACTTCGAAATGAAATGCAAATTTAAACTTCTTTACCATATGTCAACCTGTTTTCCATTTAAAAAAACAGCAAAAAAAAACACTATAACGGTTCTCTGTAAATTTCAATGTAGATTTTGTATACCATGTTTATTTTCTCTTGTTTTTCTTCTTATTTTCTCACATTTTTTCTTTGTTAATCCATAGACCTACACACTATAGTATTTAAATCTATTGTTGTTCTTACTGTATTGTATATGTATTGTGGTAGGCTATACACGTTGTATTGCATGTTTAATGCTGAATAAATGTATTATTTTATATATAAACTTACCTGCGTTTTAAACGTTTGTCAACAGTAAGTGCCGGACCGTTGGTAGACAGAATCCCAAGTGTGAACATGCCTGCTGGCTATACAGAGTGAGGATCACACTGCCAATGGTCACTTCTTTATATGGCTAAAATGAAATTAGTATTATTTCATAAACCTGGCAAAGCTATGCATTGTAGGCGTCTTGACTATTTCATTGACCTATATATATGTCATTGGCTATTCTGAAGATATTAAACCACCAACAAGGTCTGCAACAGCTCTGTTTTGAGAGACAGAAGTTGCCAAAGACGGCTTACAAATCACTAATCAAACGCAACATGTAATATACCCACATCAACTAACTCAGTAAGACCCAATACGCACCGGCTTAATGGCCGGCTTAATAAGCATTACAATCTTTTTTTGACATTGTTAATTATCCCCACTTGTGGGGATGTTCCTCGAGCAACTTCTTATGGGGTGTATCTGTCTCAACTCATTCGTTTTTCTAGAGCTTGTACTCGAGTTGAGGACTTTAATATTCGTAATCTTTGTATAACTAAAAAGTTACTCAGTCAGGGTTACCGTTACCATAAACTTCGTAAAACCTTTGCAAAATTTTATTATCGTAACCCTGATCTTCTTTCTAAATATAAGAGTAATTTAAGGACTCTTCTGCGATAAAGACTATCACAACCTGACTTCTATGGTGACGTGATTTATAAACTTCGTAAGAATCTTGGTCATGATCACTTTCATACTATCTTTGTTAAACTTGTTAACAAGTTTATCAAAAGAGGTTATGACCCTATCATTTTGCAACGTACTGCATGCTTGGTGGTGGACACTTTTACAGTTCGCCACTATGCTTTCCTCTTTAATTGTACGATGACCGGACAGGCTATGGACCCTATGATGACGCATACCTAAAGCCCATTAGGACGGTGGCGTTTGATGTTTGTCCATGATCTTTCTTATCGTGCCCTTAATGATTTATTCTCTTACTGCTCTGGCTTCTGCCAAGTCATTGAGTACCTTCATTGTGGCTTTCTAGGCTATTGTTTTTGTTTTTTTTGTATCATATTTACACGAGTATATTTGTGTTTTACTTATATTGCCTTTTGATGCTGCCTTGTTGGTTAGAGATTAGATCATGGCGGGGATTTCTTTATTTACACTGTCCTGTTTTAATGGGATGACAGTAGGGTAAGTGTGAGGTTTGGTGCACCCTAGAACCGGTTTAAACCCCCAGTGACCTACTTTGCCACTGACCGTTCCAAGGCGGTAGCCCTATTGTCAACCCTTTTGTGTTTGTGTTGTCTTTTGCATTTAATATTGCCTTTGCCTTCTTGTTTGTCTGTTTGCGTGTTTGTTTCTGTGTTTTGTGGTTGACTGTCCTCCTTGAATGCTACTTTCCCTGTCCGATCTTTTTGTATTTCTTTAAAGCGGATTTGTTTTCCATATAAATAATGATGTTGAGACGGGAACAAATAACGTACTTATTGCTTGTTTGAATCCAAATGTATTGCATAAGTTTTTGCCAATCGCAACATTCCGAATAATTTACGTCATAGCGTAAACATCGGGAATACCGTAGATGTATTCCTACATTTACTAATGCTTTGTACTTTGTTAATTCGGTATCACGTAATTAGTTTGTTTCCGTTGTTTCAGTCTCAAGCGCCTTATTTTTTATATTAATTTGTCTCCGTTCTTTCGGTATCACGTAGTTTTAATTACTTTTCCGCATTATTTTGATATCATGCAATTGTTTGCACGGTCTAATGCTCAAAGATTCCCTTAACTAATGTAACAACTAATCTAATTAGTCATTTGATTAATGTGGTGTACATATCAGGATATTTGGGGATTTTTGTTTGTTTGTCGCGGTGAGTTTTAGCTAGCGAAACGCGTTCCGACCGGATCGAATGTTTGTATGTTTGTATGTTATATAGGCATTTAATTCAAATATCGTGTCATTCATATACATTTTAAAACAACTCTTAGAAATAACAAATAAGAACTACCCTTGGAGGATAACGGATTGCTAATCTTGCTAAATGCTTTTGAACTGTGTGCACTAAAGCACCAGATTCAGCAAACACATGAACCATTGGATTATTGAATGCCTTTATTTCCAACAAAAAATAATAATAGAATCCGCAATGCAAAGAAAATGACAATTACTCGGGATCGACGGATTGTGCAGCAGTACAAGTTTTCCACATGTGAACACATGCCGAATTACTATCTAACAAGCGTACTGCCGATAAATTACATAGTCCCACATCCCGTCCTTTGAAGACAAAATAATCACATCTTTTTGACCTCTGTGTCCTAAAATGAACCCATCAACTATAGATGGGCCCCAGAAGGCGTTCATACAGGGGTAACACAATCCGCTGGAACAGCTACAGTGCATGAAAGCTGATTTTCTATGATAAAGGTTAAGACCGGCAGCACAAGGGAAATGGAGGAAATCATAGCAATGTCCATACTTCTCATATAACAGACAAATCGCATGCATGTTGCCCTAATCCTCCTTTTTATATGGCATGCGGAACGTCGGTGGTTCTACCCAGGTGCGCGCCCGTGCACGAAAATTGCCCGGACGGGCACCTGTGGTCTTCCTCCACCAATGGAAGCTGGAAAGTCGCCATATGACCTTAGCTGTTGGTGCGACTATAAAATCCAATTCAATCAATCAATCAATCAATCAATCAATCAATCAATCAATCAATCAATCAATCAATCAATCAATCAATCAATCAATCAATCAATCAATCAATCATCAATCAATCAATCAATCAATCAATCAATCAATCTTATATAAAATAACGCCTCGCATGCATTACGTGTAACAATTGCACTCAAATCTTCCTCTTTTATAAAATAAAAACCCGCATACATTACTTATAACTATCGTACTCAAATCTTGCTTTTAAAAAAGGTGAGATTGCCATGTGTTCCTTTAAGCACGACTTCTTTCAAATTCAGGCTTGAACTGGTACTAACACCATATGAATAATCTAGTTAAGACATATATATATCAAAGTGAGTTTGAGCAGATTTCGGCTGCATGTGATGCAATAGAAAACTTGCAGTGCGACATATTAAAAATGTCTCATTTGTTTCATGATTTACATATTATTCTTTCCTCTGTTATGTCTACAAAAGATGGCTTCATTGATGCTAGAGCTGTTGTGTATAATGAACATTTGAAAATGTTCTGTGAAAGAAACAGTTATATATATGCAATGACAATATAGCTGTAAATGATGTGAGGTATATATCTCTGAGTGTTGTTTTGCAAATGAAATACAGCTTACAGGGTTACATGCCAGACAATTAAGTTACAAAGAAGTGCCAAGTTGTCTGAAACAATACATTAATTGGTATATCATCACTGTTTATCTCCATGATATCAAAATAACAGGCACCATACGTCCACTTAATGATTGTTTTTTGTTTTTTTAACAAAGGTAATGATATCTATTTCACAGAGCAAAAGGCCTGACATCCCATTAATCAAGACTCCATGAGGTGCTTACAGTGCAGTCCGACTTTCGTTTTGCAAATCTTGTGGCGCGGAACAGTACACTGGAAACATGTGTGACAAAAAAAACCCCGCCTGAATACAAATCTCCAGAGCAAAATCGACGCCAGAAACCAGTAGTTAGATACTCTCGTCAGCTCCTCGAGTTATTCTAGTAAAATGTAAATCAAAGAGGGGATTATCCAGTTTTTCTGCATGATTTAACTCTGCAAAAGAATATGATGCATTCATTACTGGAGGATCTCCGGAGACGTATAGTTTTTAAAGAGGTAAATGGCCGAACACATTTACAGATTTACAGTCTTCATGTGTTTTCAAGGTATGACTGGTCGGCAAGATTGTGAATGTAAGATTGTTATGGCAGCAAAATCGGAAGATAGTCTCATAGGAAAGCTTAGAGTGACATTTAGGGACATTGGACGATCAGATTGGAACCCTGTGTTTGGTACTGGTAAACATGCATCAATACTATTAAAAAAGCATCCCAATGCCAGAAAGGGGCAGGCCACCAATGATGTTGTAATAAAACAATGAGTCTCATTACTGTTCGATAAATGGGGAAGGCTGTGCAGAAACCTTTCATATTGTTGAAATCACAATGCCAGAAAGGGGCAGGCAACCAATGATGTTGTAATAAAACAATGAGTATCATTACTGTTCGATACATGGGGAAGGCTGTGCAGAAACCTTTCATATTGTCGTTGGAAAAAGATCCTATTACAAAGTTTTTATTGCCCAGAGATAGGGCTTATTTTTCTTTGCTTTGTCATTCAGGAGACAGGGCCACAGATTTAGGACTTCTATCATGTAATCGCAGTTTTGAGCTGCCAAACACGCACTGTATTTTTATTTCGCATACGGTTAGAAAAACTGCTTCACTAGATCATCCTAAAAAGAATTTGTTATAAAATCGGAGAACTCTGACAAATGCCCAGTTTTGCATCTCCAAAAGTGATTTCGCTGGTCAATTGGATATTTCTTTACAATATTGTTCCTTGTTTAGGACACGTGATAAAATGTCAATGGTGATAGTAGATAAGCCTGTCTCATTAGCACATGTCTGATTAGATTTAAGTCTCATTTGACTTCCATTAATTTGTATCAGTGTGAATCTGCTCTCAGTGGTTGTAGGGGTTGTGCAATAACATTAAGGATGTTGGTGCAATAAATAAACACGTTGGTTGGGTCCACATGCAATGATGAACCATTATTAAAACATTACAGGCATATATGGGCACCAAAGTGTTGCGCATGCCTTGCCTTGTCAAGAGCAGCCCGGTCAGCTAAGGATAACCTCAGTCTGACCTGATAAAGATTTCTAGGGAATACTCAAGTGTTAGCAATTTGCAGAGATTTTATTAGCGACGGATTATTAAGGGTCATACCTGATTCCAAATGTGGGGTTGTTTCAGTTCATATTGATATTGACCGGGTCATATTAAACATATGAGCTAGAGTTTATTCTTAAATGTTGGCTAGCATTACATTTCAATATTTGTATTTGTATTTCTGGAGTTAAGGGAAAATTTGGAGCAATATATTAAATCATTATAAACTGATAGCTTTCAGTTTATTTCTTTATTATATGTAATTTTCGAGCGTTAGTGATACGTATATATTAATAATTACTATTGATGAGTATTGGATGAAGAATAGAGTATAAGAAGGGTTTGGTTGTCATGGTTATGACAGCATTAATTGTCAAAGTAAAGAAAGCATACACAGTTGTCTTATAATCCAATACTTATAAATGAGGGAACGGTCAGGGAACTTACTTGTAATATAGCACTATTACAAGTTCTCTTGCTGGGCCCCGAATAAGATAAGCAAAGCATCAAGCCACTTTAGGTCATTCCTTCACTAGACGTGATTATGGGTTGATGAGAATTGAATTGAATGTTGTTTAACGGCTCATCAACACAGTACAGGTTATTTAGAGCCGCCCCAGAGAGAGGGGAAGGATACATAGGAATCCGGGAACCTGCCCTACTCTTATTATCGAATAGATTCCTATGGTTCTTTAACGTGCTCGGAGGATAGACCGATACACGGGACCGCCCGGTTTACGTCCCCATCCGACGGACGAGGCTGAGGAAAAGTGTCTTGCCCAAGAACACACCGACGGAACACAGTGGCACCACGGAGGATTGAACCCGGGGCCTCCGGTTACAAATCCGCCGCGCTACCGACTACGCCACGCCAGCCCCCTAGGGTTGATGAGAAAGGGGATATACAATATATTTGTTACTGGTGTTTGGGGGTGTGGGTGATAGAAGATTAAAAAAGGATGGTCCCTGGCATTGCCCTTTTTTTCATTTAAGAAACTACGCAGTTTTCTTACAATACAATTCTTAGGAATGAGGGCACGGTCAGGTCAACTTGTAATATAGCACCAAGAACATTAAAATGTTGGATAATATTTGCTCTATTTGTTTCAGTTAAAATGCATTTAACTTTAACACCTTTAGCATCCCGAAATTCAAGAAAACAACAAGTGTTGCGTTTTTAAGTGTACTGAGTGTATAAACCTCAGTTGGTACATATTCACCTTACCGTACTTCACGATGTTAACGATGGCAAAATCAGTAACTTATCTTATCATAGCTTTGTGTATATATGTAATCAGTTGACATCGAGAGATGAAGATCGAGTAATGCTGCTAGTATTCAACGTGAGCCTTGTGGATAAATATTAATGACCATTAGTTTATTAAGTATATGTCATCTAGATACGGAGGTGTATTATTAAATGTATCAATGTCTTCCTGGCTAGCAGGTGACATACTCAACATAACATCTCTGTTTTAACAGTAATAAACAAAAATGCTACTAGTGGTGCACAGTAAATACCCATAGGAATACCAAAACACTGGCGGTACCTTCTTTAATAAGACGCACATGTTAAGAAGACGGCCTTTGAAGCAAAAAGGAATTTCACTCGTAAACTTGTATACGCAATTCTATGATTTCACATCCGAGCATTTTAATAGTGCATTTTTATCTCCGATTTCGCGTTTACACCACTTTGTATAGCAATCTACTAATGAGTCCATTGTTTCATTACGACAGGCATAATAATCAACATCAGGTGGAAGAAGATAGTTGAGACCTTTGGCAATAAGCTGCATGGGTATTCCCATGATTATATGACCCGGTAGGTTTGTATTATTTTCTAAAATAATGACAATCAGTGGAATTAGATGTTTCTATATCAAGATCAGAAACAATACTGTTGTAGTTGAAAACTAGAACGCCTGACTAAATATTATCGGACATCTGAGTTTGAACATAAAGCTATCACTATATCATAAGGTCCGGAATATGGCGAAAATGTATCTACAGTTTTTAAAGTAGAGTAAGTATTTGTCAGTGTCGTCATCAAAAACAATAAAAATGACCATTTGGCTATTGAATGATATAATTTTCTTAAACAGATATGACGATAAGGGGTCACCGTGTCGTACACCACTTTGTAAAGAAACAGTAACCAGAACAGTGACCATTATTTAATACAAAGCTCATTATAGTATTGCAAAATGCACACAACCACTGTAGTATGAAGTTCCCAGTGCATTATTTTTGATGAACACACTAACGCATTTCCAAAGTCTAACAGAACCTTAACCCCGCTCCCACCCCCGATATGTATATGTAATTGCCCAAATGTATTAGCAAACATAATACTAATATATTTTTTTTCAGTTCTCTAAGTTGGTTGGACAGTTTTTAATTTTCTAATACAATACTAGCCACACATGCATACACCAATACATCTAGATGAGTTCTAAACATCCATGGTGTACAAAAAAAGTTCGCCAAAAATAAAAGAAGAGGTTAATACAATACTTACATTCTTTCTTAATATAAAACACTTTAAGATCCGTATACAATCTTCAAATAATTTAACTCAAAATGAAAATAAATTAGATTTACCTGCTGTTTTTAAATGGGATACGGGGAAGATATTACGATATCAAACACTAACAAACCCGGAAACTAAATTCATTGTATTTTCACATTAGCTTAAATAGGTACGTGCCATTATTCGGTAAACAGTTTAAAATATGAGAATCGCTTTAAAATAAAAATCAAATAGCATACTCATTCATTTTCTCAGTAAACATGACATAATAGTTGATTGTTAACGTAAAATTAAAGTTGTTTGCTCAAGCTGATCACGTATATAAAATACTTGACAGGGTTTTGTGTAATGATATTGAATGAACATCATTATTTGACAAAAAAAATAAAAATAAAAATCCGAGTCCCTGACGAGTGTAATCCGTGCTTCCAGTATAGCGTAATGTAGATACATCTAAAAAGGTATATATACATGTCAAACAGGAAATGTAGCATTCAAGGACCACAGTCAACCAAAATCATGCACAGAAACAAACAACAATTACAAGGAACGGCCAGACAAAGGCCAATGTAGTATATGACTCTTTAAACACGTTTAAAAATAGCTCTGTATTAACACAACACCATATATAACCACCGGAAGTTCAAAAGAGAAGTACTGGAAGTTGGTCAACAATGACTGATATCGTTTCTGTATCAATTACGATATTTAATTTTTATAAAATAAAATATGATATCCATTTACATTTATATTTATAGATGCTGTTATACTTTATACCCAAAATGCGTGTCACGTGGTCCCATTTTCTAAAATGCATAATATTGTATTTCACGCGATTGACTTGGTCAAACTCCAGATTCTTCTGACGGAAATTCTACTTTTTAAAGGGACACTGGCAATCTTGATTTATATAAAACACGCGTCGTCCCTTCAGGTTTTCTACATAAAATGTATTTGTTTAATCATTAATATTAATTATAAGAATAACATAAAGCAAACAGTTTTTGCATATAACTAATTGTTGATTAAATTTCACCAATATATTCAAACCAGTGGTAGAATAACGAAGGAAAGTTGAAAACTCAAAATTGTATTAAAATATATGCAAGCAGATTTAAAGTCAAAATAATGCTGGATTAAATCTTCATTCCTGATCAAGAATTCAACTGCCGTGTGTTTCTTTAAATCGAACCATTAATACACGGAATTGCTTATGAAATCTATAAAGGCAAACAATTCATAAGTACAAACCGTTTTTACTCAACACACATTTTTGTCTCACCTTTTCGAAGAAAAAAAGAGACATAGGTGTTGCTTTTCCGGCGGCGGCGGCGTCGTCAACATTCAAGTTTTGCGTTTTGGTCATTTTCTCACAAACTGTATGCACTAGACCTTTCAAACTTTGCTTATAGTTGTATCATGGGTGGTACATCGCAACGTGAAATGGCAAATGTGGAAGTGACCTTGACCCTCCAAGCAAAGGGCAGATAACTTACTAATTTTTAGTTTCAACTTTTGCGTTTAGGTCACTTTTTCACAAACTGTATGCAGTAGACCTTTCAAACTTTGCTTATAGTTGTATCTGGGTGGTACATTGCAACGTGCATTTTGTATTTAAACGAATGCACTTAAATGTCATTTCAGCAAACGGCAAACACGATTGTTTTTAGTTACTAAAATGTTTACAAACTTTCATTTAAGCATCACTGACCTTTTTATTTTTAAGTCCAGCCCCCCTTAGGCGAGACATGTGAATCCACGGATTTATTGTTTTAAACAAGATATAAATGTACTTTTAATTTAACTTTATACCGTCACGTATCATGATGAAGGGTACACATGCATTGTTGTGCTGTGTTTATGACCAAATGCCAAATATATACTGAACAAAAAAAGTTTAGCACGACCTTTTTGGGACATATTAGTGGATTAAACATATGAACATTGATATAATTGTCTGAAGATATTCTAAAATGGTAGCTAAGGATGTGCTTTTCAAAAAAATATGTTATTTTATTATGATCCAAACGAAGTATCAGAATTACCCCTCCTATATTAAACAAGCGTATTGCTTTGAACAAATGTAATGTTTGGCATAGACACGAATTGCCTATTCTGTCATTGTATGCACGTGTAAAGCAATTTTAATGGTGTAAAGTGATACATGCACGTGCCATTTTCAGAAGCAAGACAGCTGGAATGTTTATTTATGTTTTTATGTATTTATCTAAGTACGTGATAACGTGATATTGCCCCGTGTAGTTCCGGGTCAAGAATATGGTCACTGCCTCTCCAGGCAAAGGGGTAAAATCCCCATTCCATCACCCCCCTACGAATTCATGTTCATTTATCATTTTTTGTCATGTTATTTAAAGGTCTTCTTCATCATCCCTGTATTGTTTCAGGTGCTTCTTCAGTGGTGGCAGAAAATAATGATCGAGGATACAATGAAAATGGAGTGTTTACAACAGACTTTGTAGCAACTCTGCAATTCTGTAGGTGAGAAGGTTCTAGGCACATTCTGCGTGTTTTTATCTCAGTGTAAATGGTGGGTGGGACTCAAATGTTCATTCCTGTTAACGCCATCTAACCTTGTGTTGGTGCGCCGTAAATCCAATTCCAATTGTGGAGTGCGTGGTTCAGTGGTATAGTGTCGGACTTCAGATCGAGATGTCGTAGGTTCGATCCTCGCCGTGGCCATGCTATTTATCCTTGAACAAGACAATTAATCCACACTGCTCAGTACTAGTTCTACCCATGAAGCCATTGAGGGTGATTAATATAAGTTAAAAGAACTTGCTTCGCAATCGATTGAAAAGAAATATATTTAAATTATTACAATCAAGCCTATTCGATCAAATATATTGTGTAATTTAAATAACTAGACACAAAAGACGTCGCAGATAAAATGCAAATATTCTACTTGGTCGATTTTGCTCTTGGGGAGACTAAACCAGAACACGGCAAGTACGGGCGCAATTAGGTTTGGCACTCATCATCCCTTCCAAAATTCGTTGAAATCCGGTAAGAAGAGACTAGTCTGGGCAAAGTTTGTTTCTTTAAACCTTTAAAGGGCCAAAACTCTGGAAAAAATCATTCAACCAGAATACGGTGATGACAGGCGCAACTAGGCTTGCTACTGATCATCCTTGTCAGGTTTCGTTGAAATCCGACAAGGTGTTCGGGAGAACTAGCCCGGAAAAGGTTGATATATCAAAAACATTTAAAGCGCTACAACTCCGCCAAAAATATGTCATCCAGAACACGGCGATGATATGCACAACTAGATCTGGGACTGATCATCCCTAAAAATGTTTCGTTTAATTCTGGCCAGGTGTTCAGGAGAACTAGACCAGACAGTTTGTGTATTAAAAGCTTTAAGGCCATTGTGTATTAAAAGCTTTAAGGTCATAACTCCGCCAAATGCATCCACCGAAACACGGTGACGACATGTATAACTAGGCTTGGTACTGATCATCCCTGCAAAGTTTCATTGGAATCCGGTCATAACGAGGCAACATACAACATTTTTAACTAAATCAAAGGCCATAACTCCGGTGTAACTAATCCGATTTGGTTGGTTTTCGGACTTGTCTAAGCTTTCATTGGTAGTAACAATCTGGTTAAGTTTGATACAGATCGGAAAAACAAGGAAGGCCATATCGTCTTTAACTACACCAAGGGCCATAACTCTGGTGTTACTGGTCCGAACTTGCTGGTTTTCAAAATTTGTGTTAACGAGGCAAAATTATAGCATATTGATCAATGACCATAACCTCCGGTGTAAAGGGTTCAATCTGGATGGTTTTTGAAATTATCCTAGATTTCATTAATGTCAACAATCTGGTAGAGATTGGTAAAGTTCGGATGAAAAAGGAAGGCCCTATCGTGTTACAATTTTAACTAAATAAAGGGCCATGCATTTGGTGTTTCTGGGCGGGCCGAACAGGGTAGTTTTCGAACTCTTCTCAGCTTTCATTAATATCGACAATCTGGTAAAGTTTGAAAACGATCGGATGAAAAATGAAGGCACTACCGTCTTAACGAGGCAAAATAAAACATTTTTAAGTAAATCAAGGGCCTATACTCCGCTGTTACTAGTCTGATTGGGTGATTTTGGAACTCGTCCGAGCTTTCATTGATATTACCAATCTGGCAATGTTTGGTAAAGGTAGGATGCAAAATGGAGGAGCTAGAGTGTTGACAAGACAAAATATAGCAATTTTCGTTATTCAAGGGCAAATCCAGTGGTAGCTGTGAGAAATATAGGCAGTTCTCAAAAGAAGTAAAAAGGAATCTTAGGAAAGCAGAATGGACTCACATAAACAAAGTTATTCAAGACGGACTTGAAAATAATTCCAATCTATTTGGGAGATATATAAAAGTTAAGAAGCAAGATAATATTGGAACCGCACCATTACAGTTATATGGTAATTTAATAACGGACGCCAAAGGCAAGGCGTATATTTTAATAAACCAGTTCAATTCCGTATTAACACAGACTACAGACTCTGAACTCTCAAATATCAAAAAGCATAATAACATACCAACTACGCCGAACATAACTATATATCGATATAGAATCAAAAAGTTAAGGAACATAACTACACCCAAAGCCATGGTTCCAGAAGGCATCACGAATATTGTTCTTAAAACATGTGCTGAAGAACTCTCTCATGGATAGACGGTGTTTTTTCAATTCTCATTGGATACCGGAACTTTACGTTCCGATTGGAGAAATGCCAACATCACTAAGTTAAATTATTTAACAAGAGGCCCAAGAGGGCCTGTGAACGCTCTACTGGCTGTTATACCATTGATGAATCGAGTCGTACTACATGGTGTCTAGAGTGTACACAAGGTTTTTCAAGTATTTGACCTAGTGACCTAGTTTTTGACCCCATGGGACCCATTTTCGAACTTGACCAAAATATAATTAAGACAACATTTCGACAAAGTTTCATCAAGATCGGGTCAGAAATATGGCCTCTAGAGTGTACACAATGTTTTTCAAGTATTTGACCTAGTGACCTAGTTTTTGACCCTGTGTGACCCATTTTCGAACTTTAGCAAGCTATAATTGAGACAAATATTCTGACAAAATTGCATCAAGATCGGGTCAAAAATATGGCCTCTAGAGTGTACACACGGTTTTTCCAAAGTTTGACCTAGTGACCTAGTTTTTAACACCATGTGACCCATTTTTGAACTTGACCAAGATATAATTAAGACAAACATTTTGACAAGGTTTCATCAAGATTGGGTCAGAAATACGGCTTCTAGAGTGTACACAAGATTTTCAAGTATTTGACCTAGTGACCTAGTTTTTAACCCATGTGACCCATTTTCAAACTTGACCAAGATATAATTAAGACAAACATTCTGACAAAGTTGCATCAAGCTCGGGTCAAAAATATGGCCTCTAGAGTGTACACAAGGTTTTTCCAATATTTGACCTAGTGACCTAGTTTTTACCTTCATGTGACCCATTTCCGAACTTGATCAAGATATAATTAAGATAAACAATTTGACAAAGTTTCATCAAGATTGGGTAACAATATGACCTCTAGAGTGTACACAAGTTTTTTTCAAGTATTTGACCTCGTGACCTAGTTTTTTGACCCCACATGACCCATTTTTGAACTTGACCAAGATTCATTGAGACAAACATTCTGACAAAGTTTCATGATGATTGCATCAGAAATGTGGCCTCTAGAGTGTACACAAGAAAGTTAACGGACGACGGAAAACGGACAACACACCATCCCATAAGCTAAAAACAAACTTTACCGAGCCTGTATTGACATTAACAATCTGGTTAAGTTTGGTAAAGATCGAATGAAAAAAAATATGGCGTCTAGAGTGTACACAAGGTTTTTCAAGTATTTTGACCTAGTGACCTAGTTTTTGACCCCATGGGACCCATTTTCGAACTTGACCAAAATATAAATAAGACAACATTTCGACCAAGTTTCATCAAGATCGGGTCAGAAATATGGCCTCTAGAGTGTACACAAGGTTTTTCAAGTATTTGACCTAGTGACCTAGTTTTCGAACCTGTGTGACCCATTTTCGAATTTTAGCAAGCTATAATTGAGACAAATATTCTGACAAAATTGCATCAAGATCGGGTAAAAAATATGGCCTCTAGAGTGTACACACAGTTTTTCCAAAGTTTGACCTAGTGACCTAGTTTTTAACACCATATGACCCATTTTTGAACATGACTAAGATATAATTAAGACAAACATTTTGACAAAGTTTCATCAAGATTAGGTCGGAAATACGGCTTCTAGAGTGTACACAAGGTTTTTCAAGTATTTGACCTAGTGACCTAATTTTTAACCCCATGTGACCCATTTTCAAACTTGACCAAGATATAATTAAGACAAACATTCTGACAAAGTTGCATTAAGATCGGGTCAAAAATATGGCCTCTAGAGTGTACACAAGGTTTTTCCAATATTTGACCTAGTGACCTAGTTTTTAAGATATAATTAAGATAAAAAAATTGACAAAGTTTCATCAAGATTGGGTAACAAATATGACCTCTCTAGAGTGTACACAAGTTTTTTCAAGTATTTAAGTTTTTAACCCCACATGACCCATTTTTAAACTTGACCGAGATTTCATTGAGACAAACATTCTGACAAAGTTTCATCAAGATCGGGTCAAAAATATGGCCTCTAGAGTGTACACACGGTTTTTCCAAAGTTTGACCTAGTGACCTAGTTTTTAACACCATGTGACCCATTTTTGAACTTGACCAAGATAAAATTAAGACAAACATTTTGACAAAGTTTCATCAAGATTGGGTCTAAAATATGGCCTCTAGAGTGTACACACGTTTTTTCCAAAGTTTGACCTAGTGACCTAGTTTTTAACACCATGTGACCCATTTTTGAACTTGACCAAGATAAAATTAAGACAAACATTTTGACAAAGTTTCATCAAGATTGGGTCAGAAATACGGCTTCTAGATTGTACACAATGTTTTTCCAATATTTGACCTAGTGACCTAGTTTTTAACTTCATGTGACCCATTTCCGAACTTGATCAAGATATAATTAAGATAAACAATTTGATAAAGTTTCATCAAGATTGGGTAACAAATATGACCTCTAGAGTGTACACAAGTTTTTTTCAAGTATTTGACCTAGTGACCTAGTTTTTGACCCCACATGACCCATTTTTGAACTTGACCGAGATTTTATTGAGACAAACATTCTGACACAGTTTCATCAAGATCGGGTCAAAAATATGGCCTCTAGAGTGTACACACGGTTTTTCCAAAGTTTGACCTAGTGACCTAGTTTTTAACACCATGTGACCCATTTTTAAACTTGACCAAGATATAATTAAGACAAACATTTTGACAAAGTTTCATCAGATTGGGTCAGAAATACGGCTTCTAGAGTGTACACAAGGTTTTTCAAGTATTTGACCTAGTGACCTAGTTTTTAATCCCATGTGACCCATTTTCAAACTTGACCAAGATATAATTAAGACAAACATTCTGACAAAGATGCATCAAGCTCGGGTAAAAAATATGGCCTCTAGAGTGTACACAAGGTTTTTCCAATATTTGACCTAGTGACCTAGTTTTTGACCCCACATGACCCATTTTCGAACTTGACCGAGATTTCATTGAGACAAACATTCTGACAAAGTTTCATGATGATTGCATCAGCAATATGGCCTCTAGAGTGTACACAAGCAAAAGTTAACGGACGGACGGACGGACAACGGACAACACACCATCCCATAAGCTCTGCTGGCCCTTGGCCAGTAGAGCTAACAAGAGCTGTCGGAGAAAAGTCCAGACTCCATTGTGCCTATAATCGTCGGGTAGGACGACTGTCGTAGGCGGACGGACTATAATCCTTAGAAACACAAAGACACACATACACACACACACACACACACAGCGCAGCTCGACTATTCGATTTTTCAGAGAATAATGAATAATATAGCCAGTATATACCATCAGAAAACAAGGCTAAAACAATGTGGGGTGGGATTGAGGGGCGGGGCGGGTATAGAAAGTCGGGCCGATATAAAATTATTGTTAGAATCTCATACAAATTATAGTAAAATTTGGGGCAGGGTGCGAAATTTTATTTTTTATTTTATCAGTTTTAATCCAAAATTGCTGTCATTTTAAAGAAAGTTGTGGCCGAAAGGCAACTCGGGAGGGAGGGGATATCTGGCAATTTTTATTGTGGCCTAATTTCATTTTTTTATTGATATTTCAATCTGTGTATCTGAATTTAAATGGTTTCATATGTAAATGATTGCGGTCAAATAAATTTTAATATCCAAATAATGGAAGATAAAATGAAACAATTCCCCTCCCTCTGTCCTCCATGTGAGGGGAGCCCATAAAAAATGGGGGGGGGGGGGGGGGGGGGAGGTTTCATCATTGATATAGGTATAGACTTGATAAAACAAAACAACATAGACATATGTAAAAAAATAAGAAACAGGTGATCGGATGGTTGGGTGGGGGTATGGGGAGGGGGTTGGGGTGATGTGGGATGAAACATATTGATACACTGATAAAAAACAACAACACAGATATATGCAAAAACAAACAGAAACAAACAACACATTCGGATGGTGGTGATGATGGGGTGGTGGGTTGGTTGGGGGTTGGGGTCGAAACATATTGATCAACTGATAAGACCAAACAACACATAGATATGTAAAAAAAAAGTTTCGAGAGTGGGGTGTGGGGTGGGGCAACATAGCTATATGTGTAAGGATTGACCAAAACAACACAGAAATATGTAAAACAAGAGTGTTTCGAGTGCGGTGTGTGTGTGAGTGGGGAGGCTACAGGGAGGGCAAAATAGCTATATGTGTAAGAATTGACCAAAAAATAACACACCAAAAAACAAAATAATGCGTTTCGGGTGGGTAGGGTAATGCGTGGGGGTGTGGAGGGGAAAGGCGGGGTGGGGTGGGTGAACATAGCATGTAAGAAACGTTTTGAGTGGGGTTGGGAGGTTGGGAGGCGGGAAGGGGAGAGGGTGTGGGAAGGGTTGTGTGGGGGGGGGGGGAGTGGGGGGGGGGGGACAACATAGCAATATGTGAAAGAATTGACCAAAAATAACACAGAAACATGTAAAACAAATAAAATAAAAAAAACATGCGTTTCGAGTGGGTGGATGAAGGCGGGGTGTGGGGGGGGGGTAAGGCGGAGTGGGGGAGGGGTGACGTGTGGTGGGGGTGGGGGTGCAAGAATGAATTGACCACAACAACACGGGAATATGTAAAAAAAAAAAGAGTAAAAAGGTGGGGAATTGGGGCAGGGATGTTGAGGGGTGGGGGTGGGGGGGGGGAACGGGGAGCCAATGCCCCAATATAGGTGAAGTAAAAATAAGATGCATTATGCTATAAAAATCCCAACCAAAATTATAGATATATACAACAGCTTACACGCAAACCTTGATCTGCCTTTATCGCACATTTGATGGGCCATCACATTTTTGGTTGCATGGGAGCCCAGAAAAATTACTTACGCTACCGTTTACAACATACTATAAGGAAAACAATTCCCAAATTTAGTTGAGCTAGGACAAGAAATGTAGGAGATATACCCTGTAAACACAGCTTACTCGCAATTTTTTATGTGAAATAGACACATTTTGAGGGCTTCAGAATTTGGGTTCCATGGGAGCCCAGGGGTTACAGAAACAAAATTACTAAAGCAACCCTTAAGATAATGCTATAAGGAAGATCATGGCCAAATTCGGTTGTGCTGGGATAAGATATGTAAGAGACATAGACTTGTAAACACAGCTTACACAGCCTACACGCAAACCTTGACGCCGACGCCCACCCCGGGATGATTACATAAGCTCTCTTATTCTTCGAATAGTCGAGCTAAAAAAGGGGACAGGCATTTAGGTGAAAAGTATCGCCTAGTCTCATTAACTACTGTATCCTGCAAAGATCCTGCAACATATATGTAGTGACATACTAAAACACCTGGACAACATGGAGTATTAACGTCTTTAAACCATAGCTTCCGCTCTGGTTATTCGACCGAGACCCAATTACTCGTTACTATGAACGATCTATTGAAATCGTGAGACACGAAAACCCAGATGGACATCGCTATATTAGAATTTTCGAAGGCTTTCGATACGGTCCCTCACAACAAACTCCTTCACAAGCTAGAGGCGTACGGTGTCAGAGGTAGCTTACATACATGGCTCTCTTCATTTCTGAAAGATAGACAGATGAACGTTGTGGTCCACAGATTAAGCGCACCTCCCGCGGCTAATACAGCAGCATCGGTTCTGCAGTCGTACAAATAACTTCAGCGTTACTGGTCCGATCTGGCAGGTTTTCAAACTCGTTTTGTAAAGATCGGATGGAAAACGAAGGTGCTAGATTGTTGACATCAACAAGTTAACGGGACGACGGACAAAAGACACTGGCATAAGCCCTACTGGCCTTTGGCTAGTAGAACTAAACAAGAGGCCCAAAGGGGGCATGTGGAAGCTCTACTGGTTTAAACGGCTCTATATCAAGGGTTGTCGACATAAAATTCCCATCTGAATTTCATTTAAAACATTGCAAAAACCTCTGGACTAGGGCCAAGTCTGCAGTGTCTAGTCTGGCATGCGTATTTTTTAATTTCCCCCACTTTCTTCTATGAATGAAATTGCATAAAAATAGGTGTGAGTGGTGGAAGGGAGTGGGGGTGGGGGCGTTATATTAACATTCTAAACAAATATGGTAAAGATTAGATAAAAAATGAAGTAACTACAGATTTAACAAAGGAAAATACAATATAGCATTTTCCAACAAATCAAGGGCCATAGCTCTGTCATCACTAACAATATCTAGCTGGTTTTCCAACTTGTCCAAGATTTCGTTGATATACCGCGCTTTGCACAACTAGACATCATACTGAGGCTTCCTGCCACATTTCGTAGAATTCCAACAAGCCGTTTAGGAGTAGCACCGACAAGAAATTTAAAGTATAAAATGTCAAAGG
This sequence comes from Cyrtodaria siliqua, assembly GCA_037043455.1. Lineage (NCBI taxonomy): Eukaryota > Metazoa > Mollusca > Bivalvia > Adapedonta > Hiatellidae > Cyrtodaria > Cyrtodaria siliqua. Next base: position 47,379 of record JAWPHD010007989.1, on the reverse strand, counting down.
GCCATAACTCCGTCAAAAATTGGCAAACTGGAACAAAAGCATGATGTGCACAACTAGACATTTTACCGATGCTTCCTGCCAAGTTTCATAGAAATCCAACACGGCATTTTGGAGGAGTAGCGCCGACAAGAAATTTAAAGTAAAAATATCAAGGAGCCACAACTCCATCAAAAATCAACGAACCAGAAAAAAAATGCAGTAGGCAGAACTAGAAATCACAGCAACGCTTCCTGCTATTAAAGTCAAATCCAACACGGCGTTAACCTAAAAAAAAAAATATAAAAAAATGAAATAAAAAAAATGGAGAAAAAAAAAAAAAAATGAAACAAATAAATCAAATACAAAAAAAAATCAACACAAATTTAAACAAAAAAGAAATATCAGAAAAAAAATAAACCAAAAATAGAATAATAATAATAAAAAATATAAAAAAGGCAACATATCTGGTAAAGTTTGGAGAAGATGAGATGAAGAATGAAGGCCCTATCGTATTAACGAGGCAAAATATAGCATTTGTAATAAAATCAAGGACCATAACTCTGCTGTTACTGGTCCAATCTGGCTGGGTTTCGAACTTATCCGAGATTTTATTGATATTAAAATCTGGTAAAGTTTGGTAAAGATCGGATGAAAAAGGAAGGAAGGCCCTATCGTCATAACGAGGAAAATATAGGATGTTTAACTAAATAAATGGCTATAACTCCGTTGTTACAAGTCCGATCTGGCTGTTTTTCGAAATAAATACAAGTGGACGTTTTTGACAAAATTGAAATTAACCCTAACATTTGGCAGGAAAATCTGGGTTTTGCGAAATATTGATTAGAAAGAATTTGACACACATTCTATAATACATTTGTATATAAAACAATATCCACTCCCCATGTATTATGTATAAATATTTAACATTGTCTTCAAACATCAAAATTTTTACTTATTGCATATTATATATCTACTTTACAAGGCTTATCTAGGATCGCTTCGACCCAAATAGTGAGGCTAATAACGATCTGTGATCAAAGAACAAAAAGTCGAAATATTCCTTATTTCGTTGTATTCATTCTTAGTGAGGTATATATCTATATAGCCAAATGTTGCTACTTTTAGTTTTGGAAGACTGCTCGTTATTGGTTAATACGTGTCAATACCATCGAAATCAAACATCAAATATGGCTCTACATTTCGTTCGGTAGGACTGCATAATTCCGTCGCCAATTATTGGCTTCAGTTAGAGCGTTTGTTTAGTGCTGTGTGGCGGCCGTATAAAGTCGCCCCGACTATAAATCAGTAGTGTTATTATTTACTGGTCCTTTGGGATCATCAAGACCGATCTTCTTTGTGGCTTTAAAGTAGAATATCGCTTAAGGCGATGCTAGGAGGCGTGAGAGGTGTTGCACTCGACATTACCTCTCATAAAACCGAGTCTGCTACTTTTAACTCTTGTTTGTTTTTGTTGCTTCCAAGGGATCCCCTTTTCAGCATTTTTAAATCCATTTTGTTGTTGTTGTTGTTGTTGTTGGTGGTGGTGGTGGTGGTCTCCCTACCACTTTATCCAAATTGCAGTAGCCTTGCAATCGCGTGACGAAGTATTTAAGAAATTATCCTAGATGTTTGTATGTGCTTAATACTTATGTACTTTTGTAAGATTTGCGGTGGCCGAGTGGTTAGCATACTTGTCTAAAGTCCCATGCCGTGCCATTTTGCTAATACATCGGTAGCCAATGGTATCGTTGGGTACCGATATATACTGAACAAAAAAGAAACTTCCGACTTTTTTGCTGGTATTTTTCATAGGTCAGTTTTTGAGGGCGTGAAGCTTAAACAGCGTTTTAATACAAGACCTCGGTCTGAGGTGTTTCGCCCACCGCGTCAAACGGCATATGAAATATTTAATTAAATTTTTGCTTTATTAATGTTCACCAAAGACAACACTTCGTATGACCAAGTATTAAACAAACAAGACCTCGGTCTGAGGGTGTCCCACCGCGGCAAATTGCATATCTTATTAAATTTGTGCTTAAATGATATCCAACAAATACACTTGATATGAGCAAGTATCAAACAAATAAAAGCCAAGTAATAGTTACTGAGATTAAGAGGTTTAACCAGGGTGTAGTTTTGGGAAAATAATGCAAAGTATGACCTTGACCTTGGCATTTTTTGTCGTTCAGGGATGTCCACCAATGTCAACAATACATATGACCAAGTATCAAAGACATAAAGTCAGGTGATCATAAAGTTAACTGAGGCTAAGTTACCTAACCAAGGTTGTAATCTAACTAAGGTTAAGTTTGGGGGAAATAAACCAACATATGACCTTGACCTTGGTATTTTTTGTCATCCAGCAATGTCAACCAATGCCAACTAGAGTTGTCGCCTTTAAATATACCCCACTACCAGTCTACTACCAAGGTTAAGTTCTTGGTTAGGTTTGGGGAAAATAACGCAAATTATGATCTTGACCTTGGTAATTTTCGTCATTCAGTGATGTCCGCTAATACCAACAATACATATGATCAAGTATCAAACAAAGAAATGAACGTTATCAGAAAAAGTTAACTGGGGTTAACTTACATAACCACTGATGTTTAGGGTAAAGAACGCAAAACGTGACCTTGACCTTGGTATTTTTTGTCGTTCAGCGATGTCCACCAATACCAACCATACATATGACTAAATATCAAAGACATACAGTGAGGCAATCACATAAAGTTATCTGAGGCTAAGTTACCTAACGAAGGTTAAGTTTGGGGGAAATAAACAAAATATGACATTGACCTTGGTATTTTTTATCGTTCAGTGATGTCCACCAATGTCAACAATACATATGACCAAGTATCAAACACAGAAAATAAGGCAATCACATACAATTAACTGAGGTTAAAGTTACCAAACCAAGGTTAAGTTTTAGGAATATAGCGCAAAATATGACATTGACCGTGGTAATTTTGGAATTACGTGATGTCCCTTGACCCAATGAAGCATCTGACAAAGTTTCAGAAAAATTCGACTCGCGATTGACGAGATACAGTTGAATTAAAACGTGGCCGCCACCGCCGCCGTCGCCGGAAACGTGACGGCTCTTACTACTACCCACTTGCTAGACAATAAAAGCGAGGTAATTATAAGAAGTTAAGTTACTGAGGTTAAGTTGTTTAACTAAGTTGTAGTTTCGGGAAAATAACGCAAAATATGACCTCCCCCTTGGTATTTGTTGTCGTTCAGCAATGTCCATCAATGCCAACAATACATATGTCCAAGTATCAAAGACAGAAAGTGATGCAATTACATAAAGTTAACTGAGGTTAAGATACCTAACCAAGGTAAAGTTACCTAACTAAGGTTAACTTTGGGGAAAATAACGCAAACTATGACCTTGGTAGTTTTTGTTGTCCAGCGATGTCCACCAATGCCAACAATACATATGACCAAGTATCAAGGACATAAAGTGAGCCAATCACATAAAGTTAACTGAGGTTAACTTACCTAACCAAGGTTAAGTTCGGGGAAAATAACGCAAAATATGACCTTGACCTTGATAATTTTTGTCGTTCAGTGATGTCCACCACTGCCAAAAATACATATGACCAAGTATCAAAGACATAAAGTGAGGCAATCACATAAAGTTAACTGAGGTTAAGTTACCTAGCCAAGGTTAAGTTCGGGGAAAATAACGTAAAATATGACCTTGACCTTGGTATTTTTTGTCGTTTAGTGATGTCCACCAATGCCAACAATACATATGATCAAGTATCAGTAAAAGTTATCAGAATAGGTTAACTGGGGTTAACTTACCTAACCAAACTGATGTTTAGGGTAAATAACGCAAAACATGACCTTCACCTTGGTATTTTTTGTCGTTCAGCGATGTCCACCAATGCCAACAATACATATAACCAAGTATCAAAGACATAAAGTGAATTGAATTGAATTGGATTTTATAGTCGCACGTGAGGCAATCGCTCAGAATTTTTTTAAAAGTTCTTAGTGCATACGGTTTGTGAAAAAGTGACCTAAATGCCAAAGTTGAAAGTAGAATTTATAAGGTTATCTGCCCTTTGCTTGGAAAGTCAAGGTCACATCCACATATGCTTTGTCACGTTGCGATGTATCACCCTAGATACAACTATAAACACAGTTTGAAAGGTGTAGTGCATACAGTTTGCGCGAAATTGACCTAAACGCAAAACTTGAACCTAAAAATTATTCAGTTATCTGCCCTTTGCTTGGAGGTTCAATGTCACCCACATTTGCTTTGTCACGTTGCGATGTACCACCCAAGATACAACTATAAGCAAAGTTTGAAAGGTCTAGTGTATACAGTTTGTGAGAAAATGACCTAAACGCAAAACTTGAATGTTGACGCCGCCGCCGCCGCCTGAAAAGCAACACCTATGTCTCTTTTTTTCTTCGAAAAGGCGAGACAAAAATGAGGCAATCACATACAGTTAACTGAGGTTAACTTACCTTACCAAAGTTAAGTTACCTAACCAAAGTTAAGTTTTGGGAAAATAACGCAAAATATGACTTGACCTTGGTAATTTTGGCATTACGTGATGTCCCTTGACCCAACAAAGCATCTGAGAAAGTTTCAGAAAAATTCGAGCAGCAGTTGTTGAGATATAGTTGATTTAAAATGCGGACGTCGCCGCCGCCGGAAATGTGACTGCTATGTCTCGCTACCCTTTCCTTTCTTTCTTTTTTCTTTTTTTTTCTATCTTTCTATCTTTCTATCTTTCTTTCTTTCTATACTGCCTCAGTCTGTATAAGATTATCATGGCAGGTGGTGGCATGGTTAAAAGTTAAACATTCTACAAGTAAAATAACCCTCTTCTGACTATTCCACTATATACAAGTATGATTGTGATGCTCAAATCTGAGATTTAAACCCTTCTACAGAATCAGAGGAAACTGTAGATAGGAGGAGATTGTTCCACAGTTGAACAGTTCTCGGGAAAAAGTAAAACTTGAATGCATCTGTGTTGACATGGGTCCTGGTATACTGGTAGGGATGGGTTGACCTTGTTTGACGTAATGTGATAAATAGGGAAATATAGTTCTGCTTATTAATGGAGACTTGACAAGTGTGTATTTTATAGAAAAGGGCCAAACTAGCTTGAGTACGACGGGTTTCTAAAGTTGACCATCCTACTTCTGCTACCATTTCTTCAACATGACTTGTATTGTGCCAGCGTCTACTCGACCATCTAGCAGCAGTACATTGAACTTTTTCAATCTGATATATATTATTTTGTTCATACGGGTTCCATATGGGTGACGCGTATTCCAGCTGGGGCCGTACCAATGTTTTATAGGCAACTACGTTTGTTTCTTTTGGAGCTAGTGCCAAGTTACGTCTAAGAAAACCAAGGGTCTTAGTTGCCTTACTAGATATGTTATGAATGTGAGTTCCCCAGTCTAGATAATTTGTTATGGTAACCCCAAGATATTTTGCTGTGGATAGACACTCAAGTGCTTGACCATGAAGAGTGTAATCAGAAATAAATTAACCATATTGGTCGAGACAAAAACAATGTTTGATGGTTGTAAGTACACTTAAGTGAATACTAAATATCCCATTAAACAGTTTCAAATTTGCCAAGCAATACTCTTTTATGGATGATATGGAAATGTTTAAGAGAGTAAAATCGATAATTGTTGATAACCAAAATCTGTCATCTACACAATTTGTGTTAAGTTTTTTTGTGACTTTTTTTGTTTAAGGAACATATAGAGAATATTCGGAAAAATGTCGGTAATTGTCTAAGATTTAATTTTCTTTTCTGGCCAAAATGCATGTTTTAACAAAAAAGAGGGCTGACTCCTAATTATTCTTAAAACATCATTATGTTTTCCTGTTTTCCTGTCTAGACAATCAGCGTCAACATCAGCGGAAGTTTCTTTTTTTTTTGTTCAGTATACTACCCATATCCGCTCACACTCAGAGTTTATTGGTTACCAGTTGTAAAATCGGTACCCAATGATAACCTATCCGGTACCCAATGGTATAAGAATCTTTCATGGGTATCCGGTGAAGATAGGGATTTCCAACCCGAGGTATAAGTGATTTTATAGGAACCGAGGCTCTGCCGAGGTTCCGATTGAAACACTTATACCGAGGGTTGGAATTCCCTATCTGAACCGAATACCTATGATAGATTCTTTTTCTTGCATATCAGAGACATGTTGTGCGTTGACGCCGCCAGCTACTAACGTTTTGCATGTTTTCCTGCATACCGGATGTTGGCGCGCGTGAATTTTATCTCGACCCTAGGGTGAGATGGAAATTTCTTGCATACCGGACAAGGTTATCCGCCATTTTACCGGGGCTAGATATTTTCATCTCACCCTAGGGTCGAGATAAAAATCACGCGCGCCAACATCCGGTATGCAGGAAAACATGCAAAACGTTAGTAGCTGGCGGCGTCGACGCACAACATGTCTCTGTTATGCAAGAAAAAGAATCTATCATGGGTATTTGGTTCAGATAGGGAATTCCAACCCTCGGTATAAGTGTTTTAATCGGAACCTCGTCAGAGCCTCGGTTCCGATAAAAACACTTATACCTCGGGTTGGAATTCCATATCTTCACCGGATACCCATGAAAGATTCTTATAATCTAGCCCCGGTAAAATGACGGATATCCTTGTCCGGTATGCAAGAATAACCTATCCGGTACCCAATGGTAACCGTATCGGGTAAAAGTGCCATCGGTGACCGTTGGTAACCCATGCTGGTTGCCAATGGGAGAACCCTGAACGCACTCATTGTGTGCGGTATCAGTAGAAAGAAAGAATCCGCTGATGCGTAAAAATAAATAACGGCCAAAAACAGTACTTTTCATAAATATGAAACAATAAACTTACCTTATCAGGATGAATATGTGAATTTAAATGCTAATTAAAATCCACTATTTATATGAAAAGTAGACATACAGCTGAGTAAATAAATAAAATAAACATGACATTTCGCACTTGTTTAAATCCAGGACGACAGACGACACATGCCGTATCGCAATAAATATCATGAAAAGCGTGCTGCACGAGACAACGTGTTCGGCCAGATGGTAGGCAAGGTTATGTACTAGGTATAAAGAAAATGACATTATTGTCGCTTGAGAGAAGCGAATTAGACGATAATCAGTAGAAACGCCACGGACCTATAACATATCAGTTCTGTTCGCATTTTAACTCCGCGAGCATGGACTATAATGTATTTACGCGTACATGCTTTTTTCTTTTCTAAAATAATGAAATAAATCGAATTTGATTAAAACTGCGCATTCGCAGCTATAGACAACTTAATCAATACGGTATAGAGGGTGTTGGGGGTGGCATGAGTGGCGGGGTTGCAGGGATACTACCGTAATGGTGTCCTTAAAAAAAACTGCGAACATTCTACTCTAATAATTTATTAAATACAGAACAATGTTGAAATCAATATATCTCTTAAAAAGTATTTCACAATTTCATGGTTTTATATCCCGCGTGTACATTAACTTCGAAAGGCGATTGTTCATATTTTAGCGAACACGGTGTACTTTGTTAATTTTGGGGGAAAAAAAGTACTTTTTTCTGATTGACTTTAAATTTTGGTTTTTAATAGCAGACATGTCAATGAACACTTTCATGAAAAAAAATTCATTCTCGTTGTTAAAACTTCATTTTTTTGCAATTTTTTCGGATTCAGAAAATTAGCACTGCAATATATATTTTCACCATCCTCATTTCCTTTCCCGACGTACCGTTGCAATTTGGTTTGTTAAAACCTATTCCGAGCACTCCGGCATAAACCAAAAGCATGTATAGATCAGAAATTTAATCTGGAATGCATGGATACATACATTTGAAATATATGTATTGAAATAATGGAATTATTTCATTTTTTGTGTACCCAGTCGCGTCTGTAAATGTATATGCGTTATGCCGTCTTTGAGTCCGTGGGTCATGTTAGTTAATTTTGGGGAAAAAAAAGTTCTTGTCTCCGATTTCATTAAAATTTTGCATATGGACAGAGGAAAGATTTATCTATGCGTACATGCATTTGTTTTTATTCTCGCTTCTAAAATGACGAAATAAATCGATTTTGATTTAAAAGCGCATTGTTGGCAATTTAAACCTTAAAACAACCTAAATTCATCCATTGGAAAAATACCTTTCACTATTAATGGGAATTACACGAAGTGTACACCAATTATGTTCGACCAATGTAGTTTGTGAATATTATTACTTTAACAACGATCTGTGATTGTGTTTAGTCACAGTTTATAGATAAGAGGTGTATAAATCTGACCAGTGAAAATTTTCCCAATAATGTCATTTTGTTATCGATTTTATCACGTGACCTTGTTTGATAAATATTCCTACGCCATAGGGCTGGCGTTCCGACTGAATTGATTTCTCTTGATGTGAGTGATTCTCAAAGGGGCGCACTCTCATTGGAGTGCACGTGGCGTATAGAATGCCAGTTTTTGCCATTCAGCGTTGGATGACTGACCAATTAACAGGTATTATCTTACACAGCGAGAGAACTATCAGCGGACACGTTAGTACACATGGAAATGACAAAAATTATAGATAAGTATTGTTAATTTACAAACGGTATTTATAGGATCAGTAGTTTAGCTGGCACAGGTGTAAATATTTAATTATTTATTTGTGTTTTCTACACGATTGATTAGTCGTACATGTCTTTTCATTACTTCAGGTTTCAAAATTTAAACAAGATGAATATTCTGAAATGTTTATATTTACTCAGAAAATGATAATAGGAAGGAGGAGATATTGTTCATGGTTGCTGTGAATTATTGTAAAATGTTTACACACAAAATTTTAGTTTTGTATTCTGTTACACGTTAGCTTGCACGCGAACGTCATGCATGGTTGTGTAAATGCGGTACATTGTATCACCAATGCAAGTATACGGCTATTTATAATAGAGATGGTACAGTGTGAATGGGGTGTGTATCAAGTGAAGTGTCTACGGCATTCTAATCAAAATGTTGACGGGTGTTTGATTGCTAGATAAATGGATATTGATAATTTTCAGAAATCCGTGATGAGATGATCGGTGCACTGTTTGTGAAATAGTAATGTCCTCTAGAATCTGACACGGTCGCAGAGATTCTGGGTTCGTGTTCCGTTTGAGGAACGATTAAAGAAAAAGACGAATTCAAAAGATAAGTATTTTTTTTTGTATGATAGTGAAATTCTACAGTTTGGTAATGAAAGAGGGGTTGTGCTCCTCTGTCCCCATATACATGCAGGTTGTGTGAAGCTAAGACTGGTTCCACAGTTATAGTTTTGTTTTCACTGAAAAGAAAGATAACTCAGTCTTATTATGTTTTAATGAATGAGGGGCGGTCTTTCTTAGTAAGTGGTGGGCGTGGATGCCTGGTTTAATTGCTGGGACGATGGCCGTCTCCCGGGCGTGGCTGCCTTTAAGAATCGCTGCGACGGTAAACGTCTCGAGCGAATGTCCTGTTACAACTTGCGCATGATACATGTTGGGAAATTGGTTTATTTGAAATATAAGATGTACATGTATACAGAAATAATGATAGGAAGTATGCAAAATATTTGTCTAGTCTAGTATGCAGAGTACTGAAGTTGAATAAATAGGAATAGATCTGGAATATTTAAGCTCAATGGCGTCACATACTGTGTGAACAGGCCAAAACAAAGAAATCCAAGGATAGGGAAAACTATTTAAAAACAAAACACATCACACGCATACAAACTAAACAAGCTTACCAAAAATATCTAGAAGACATACTTAATGTAAACCAAAATCAAGAAAACAGTCCACAAAATTCCACTATACCTAATAAACCTAACACTAAAAAACTGTATACATTACTTAAACATTCAAAACAAGACTCTGCCAGTGTAGCTCCTCTAAAAAAGGACAACATCTGCTACCCCGATGATACTAAGAAGGCGACAATACTGAATGAACAGTTTCAGTCAGTATTTAGCCAAAGGTCACCACTCTCCCTGAAATCTCTCTGTAATATGAAGCTCCAGAATCTAAGCGATCAAGGTCTCAACTCCCCTCAGGATTGTAAGGCACAAAATAAAATGCCTGACATAGAGATAGCAACAAAGGGTATAGAAAAATTGTTAATAAACCTAAACCCTCATAAAGCTGCAGGCCCAGACCAAATAAGACCGATCTTACTGAAAAATCTCGCCAAAGAGATTTCTCCAATCATACAGAAGATTTTCCAGAAATCTGTTAAAACTGGAGAATTACCCTTAATATGGAAAACTGCCAATGTAGCCCCGGCATATAAAAAAGGCGATAAGTCCAATGCTGCAAACTACCGTCCAATATCCCTTACCTGTATTCTTTGTAAAACCCTTGAACATGTTATCGCCTCCTCCATTACAAAACATTTCACTAATATTGGAATCTTCTATGATCTCCAACATGGCTTTAGAGAAAAAAGGTCTTGCGAAACGCAGCTAACAATGCTTGTGGATGAACTGTACAAATCAGTGACCTCCAAGAAGCAAGTAGACCTTATACTACTTGACTTCAGCAAAGCATTTGATAAAGTCAACCATGAGAAACTGCTTCTCAAACTGTCCCAATATGGAATAAGAGGGACCACCCTAACGTGGATCAGGTCATTTCTCAACAACCGCACACAGTGTGTAGTTGTTAACGGATCCCAGTCATCAAGCATATCAGTCTCATCTGGAGTGCCCCAAGGATCCGTACTAGGCCCCCTACTGTTTCTTGCATACATAAATGATCTTCCCTCTCAGATAAACTCTCGGGTCCGGTTATTTGCAGATGACACTGCCATATACCTTGCAATCACTCAAGAAAAACAATCACAAACTCTACAGACAGACTTATGCACTCTTGAACATTGGGAAAAACAGTGGGACATGGAGTTTAACCCGTCAAAATGTCAAGTTATACACATCACAAGGTTAAAGAAACACATCGACACAACCTATTACTTACATAACACTAAACTTGAGTCTACCTCCTCTGCAAAATACTTAGGCCTCACTATTGCAGAGGACTTACAATGGAACACACACATCAACAACATCACCAAAAAAGCAAATCAAACATTAGGGTTCTTAAGGAGAAACATCAAGGTTCATTCTGAAGATCTAAAGTCCATGGCCTATAAAACTCTTGTCCGCCCTCAGCTGGAGTACTGCTCAAGTATCTGGTCACCTCATACTGAGACTGCCATAAACCAGATCGAGGCCGTACAGCGCCGGGCAGCACGCTGGGCAAAACACGACTACAGACGGACCAGTAGTGTCACTGAGATGCTCCAGTCCCTACAGTGGAGAAGACTAGACCAAAGACGTATCGACAGTCGACTCTCACTTTGTTACAAGATCACAAATGACCTGGTAGCTATCCCTCTAGAAGACTACATGACACTGACGAACAGACAATCCCGACATTCACACTCGCTTGCTTTCAAATTAATTGACGCAACCGCTGACTACTACAAATTCTCCTTTTTCCCCAGAACAGTCTTCCACTGGAATTCATTAGCTCCTGACATCCCTATATTACCCAATATAGAACAGTTCAATTCTGCAGTCAGCAGAATTGAACATATCTCACCATAAATTCAATGTTTGTTTTTATTTTTAAACCTAACATCCAAAAACTTCAATGTTTTTCTTAAATTTCTTTTATATATATTTTTAAAATACTAACAGTCTTTGTCGGTATGACGACGCATGCCTAGGTCCCCAGCAGGGGTTTGGCATTAAAGGAAGATAGATAGATAGATAGAACCTCTTAATACGATGTCAGCCATAATAATCCTATATGTTTGTGTATATACCGTGTGGGTGGTGGGTTGTTTGTCCGAAATCATTGATGGCTTATGCCATGAAACTTAATATGGTTATACCAGACCGTATGACATTTGGTATTACATGCAGGTATCTGCATACTCGTAAATTAATGCAATGCCCTCTTTCGGGTGATAATAAATGCCGTATGCCCGGTGCAACGAGCCGGTATCGGCTTGTTGGATATCTGCACATAAGGCGAGGTATAAATGCAAGTAGACTGATGTATGTGATAATAATAATAATAATAATTAAAGAAAAACCAAAGCCTTGTGAAACGTGTTGATGATACATGTTAGGTGATGTTGTAGTTGACATGTAAGCCATGTGAAGAAATGTGGGTTAAATGTATAAGTAAATAAATGTGAAATTAGCTCCCCTTTGTAGCCGTATGCCATGTGGCAGCGATTAGGTATCGGCTTATCGGTTACTATGTGCGCGTATTTGCACATAGGGTTAGATATGTGTAGATGTATTAAAGTAGTAAATGGTCAAAACTCGGGCATAGCTGCCTATTAAAACTGCTGGGAAAATAGATTTTTCGGGCGAATGCCCAGGTGCAACATGTTCGTGACGTATGTTTGTCAAATATAAGATGTATAAAGAAATAGTTAATTTTAAAATGGGATAAGTAATAATGTATTTATGATGTATGCTTGGGGATGTTGTATTTGAAATGCGAGATACTTGTAGAAACAGACAGTTTAAAGGGGGCATATACAATGAAACAGATATTAAATGTTTGAACATACCTGTAATTTACATAGATTGTCTAAAATGATTGGTTATACTGTTATATGTATATATTTATATATATAGCTTGACACTGGTGGTAGTGACATCGTCGGTAGTGATGTGGCACAGTGAGAAATAATACTAATACTAGTATTGCTATCATTTTAAAAATGGTAAATGCATATAATTGCAAGTAAGTTTGGTATATGTAGTTTAATACACAATTCATAATGAATACTATTTGTTTTCAGATATTTCCTTTCGATATTGCGCTCCAGAACAGGAGTGCACGTGGCGTATAGAACGCCAGTTTTTGCCATTCAGCGTTGGATGACTGACCAGTTAACACGTTCACATTTTAGATTCTTAGTAAATCGTGTTGCAGTAACTTACATATTATGGACTTGAAGACATTTCAGGATATTGATGTTGTCCGGGCTGTATTGGTTCCATTGATTATTAAAACGTTAGTACTTTTGATAGTTAAATGTGAAGTACGAGATCTTATCCTGAGTGATACCTTGAATAAAAATGTTATCGGATACATGTTTCCCATACGTGGGTCTATCGCGGACGACATCACATTGATGGTGCTCTGTTTAAAGTACGACGTGATTGGTGGAGCTGGTGCAGTAGGGATGACATTTTATATCTTAGAAATAATAACATTTGTTCAATACAGTTTATTTTTAATTTATCACCATTGAAAGTTGCTTAAGTAATTCCGTCGAAGGAAAGTGTATTATATAAGGGAGAATACTGGGTTGGTTGTATGCTAAAATAGTAGATACAAATTCGTATCTCCTTTGCTTATTCAGTAGTCGGGAAGTATTGCGTTTGCTGTATATGTACTGTATAGTTCGCGTAAGCGATCTGGGATGTCATGTGACAATAATAGACTCGCTCAAGTATGTGATGAGAGATTGCTATATTTTAAAGGTGTAGTTTCTTATGTATCGTATTATAAGTTGAAGGTGAAGTGTTTGTTATTAATTAATGTTAATAAGGTCAGTCAGTCGGTCGTCCAGTGGCTTATACCAATTAAATAATAAGTATACATTTATAACGTATGTGTTGTTGTCATGTTACTCCTATGAGAAGGGTGAGTGTTAAGAGAAATGCTTTATAACTATTAGTTTATTAAAGTTATATGTAACCGATGCAGAGATAATACAATTGGAAACTGAGAATAACAAATGGATATTTTACGGAGAATTATAAATGAATTTACAGAGAATAATAAATGGGTATTGTCATATCACACCCTATATCAGGGATATTCTTTCCAGTATATATTGCCATTCACACTGCCGAGTGTTTAGTGCTGTTTGATGGCTGGAAAAAGTCGCCCCGACTACAAGTCAGTAGTGTTATTACTTACTGGTCCTTTGGGATCATCAAGCCCAACCTATGTGGCGTGCTAGAGGGCGTGAGTGGTGTTGCACCTTATATTACCTCTCATGAACAGACTTGATAAAACCGAGTCTGCTACTTTCTCTCTTGTTTGTGTTTAAACGATTATAACACCTAACAGGAATGAACATTGCAGGCTCAGGCTCCATTTGCATTAAAGATAAAATATGGAGAATGGGGCTAGAACCTTCTAACCTGCAGAACTGCAGAGTTGCTGCACATTCTGTAGCAGATACTCCATTTACGACGGAGCCACGTTTCCGCGTTTGCATACGCGGTGTCATTATGAAGACCTTGAATTAGCATGGTAACAAATGACACAATAAACATGAAGGGGTCCTTCTAGTCCTGCCTCTGTGGTTGTATTCTACCCTGGCAACAACAAGGGGGATAGGTACAGGAACTAAAACTGTTACATTCACTGTCAACATCTATCTTACATTACTCGCTTAGCCATAGTTAGTTTGTAACATTCACTGTCAACGTCTACCTTACATTACTCGCTTAGCCATAGTTAGTTTAAATATATTTCCTTTTCATCGATTGCGAAACAAGTTCTTGTAACTTATATTAGTCACTCTCGATGGCTTCCTGTGTAGAACCAGTATTTATCAATGTGGAATAATTATCTTGCTCAAGGATAAATAACATGATCAGGGCAGCTCAATGATAAATAACATGACCAGGGCGAGGATCTAGCCCACGACCTTTCGATCAGGAGTCTGACGCTCTACCCCTGTTGAAATCAAGACACCAGTAAGACGTATGTACATGCATATTTTATTGGTAGAATCAAAGCATCAACACTGGTATCAACAGGCAAACACAAACTGCATACAGTACATCAATAAACACAAACTGCATACAGTACATCAACACATACAAACTACGTACAGTACATCAATAAACACAAAATGTATACATTACATCAATAAACACAAACTGTATACAGCACATCAATACACATAAACTGCATACATTACATCAATAAACACAAACTGTATACATTACATCAATAAACACAAACTGTATAAAGTACATCAATACACATGAACTGCATACAGTACATCAATAACCACAAACTGTATACATTACATCAATAAACACAAACTGTATACAGTACATCAATAAACACAAACTGTATAAAGTACATCAATAAACACACACTGCATACAGTACATCAATACACACAAACTACACACAGTACATCAATAAACACAAACTGTATACATTACATCAATAAACACAAACTGTATACAGTATATCAATAACACAAACTGTATATAGTACATCAATAAACACAAACTGAATACAACCCAATTGACAATCAAATCAATAAACACAAACTACATACAGAACATCAATAAACATAAACTGTATACAGAACATCAATACACATAAACTGCATACAGTACATTAATAAACACACTGTATACATAACATCAATAAACACAAACTGTATACAGTACATCAATACACATGAACTGCATACAGTACATCAATAAACACAAACTGTAAAAAGTACATCAATAAACACACACTGCATACAGTACATCAAAACACACAAACTACACACAGTACATCAATAAACACAAACTGTATACAGTATATCAATACACACAAACTACATACAGTACATCAATACACACAAACTACATACAGTACATCAATAAACACAAACTACACACAGTACATCAATAAACACAAACTATATAAAGTACATCAATAAACACACACTGCATACAGTACATCAATACACAAACTACACACAGTACATCAATAAACACAAACTGTATACAGTATATCAATACACACACACTGCGTACAGTACATCAATACACACACACTGCGTACAGTATATCAATACACACAAACTGTATACAGTACATCAATACACATAAACTGTAAAGTACATCAATAAACACAAACTGTATACAGTATATCAATACACACAAACTGTATATAGTACTTCAATAAACACCAAGTGTAAACAGTACATTGATAAACACAAACTGTATACATCACATCAAGAAACACAAACTACACACATCACATCAATACACACACACTGTATACAGTACATCAATACACAAAAACTACATACAGTACATCAATACACACAGCATACAGTACATTATTAAACACAAACTCTTTACAGTACATCAATAAATACAAACTGAATACAACCCAATTGACAATCACATCAATAAACACAAACTGTATACAGTACATCAATAAACACAAACTGCATACAGTGCATCAATAAACACAAAATGTATACAGTACATCAATAAACACAAAATGAATACAACCCAATTGACAATCACATCAATAAACACAAACTGCGTACAGAACATCAATAAACACAAACTGTATACAGTACATTAATAAACACAAACTGCATACAGTACATCAATACACACAAACTGCATAAGTACATCAATAAACATAAATTGTATACTGTACAGTACATCAATAAACATAAACTGTATACAGTACATCAATACACATAAACTGTATACAGTACATCAATACACATTAACTGTATACAATACATCAATAAACATAAACTGTATAAAATACATCAATAAACATAAACTGTATACAGTACACCAATAAACACAACAGTACAGTACATCAATAAACATAAACTGTATACAGTACAATACATCAATAAACATAAACTGTAAACAGTACACCAATAAACACAACAGTACAGTACATCAATAAACATAAACTGTATACAGTATAGTACATCAATAAACATAAACTGTATACAGTACATCAATAAATAATAAAATGAATGGAAGTACATACAATGGAACGGACACAAAAGCATAATATATTTTCATTTTATAAGAAATCCAAACATGAAAACGATATAATTATATTAAAGAGACACACGTGGATGTTGATATATATTTTTAACATGTTTTCGTGTTGTATAAAAGTTAAACACGGCAGATGTACAGATAATCAGTATCTTTATGTTCTTCTGAACCACAGGAAATTGTATCTTTTGATTATTACCTTATGTTGTAAATTATTATAATAATACAGTAGGTTAGGGGGTTTAAAATCACTTGAGTAAAACGTCTAAATTTAAAATGAAAAGAAAACGTGGATTTAGTTACTGATTTAGATTTACTCCTTAAGTTGTACGATAGAAAAATGTCTAAAATTATGGTCCTGTAACTGTGATTTATTTTGTTATTTTGAAGCAATATTTACATGATTTCATTGTATCCCTAGAAGCGCCAAACTTTAACAAGTTAACTTATTTGATGATTACATTTTGACTTTTGTCTCTAAAGTGTGTTATTACAGCAACCATGCATATCTCAGTTTATTGTTTGTTTCAAAAGCACACATTATTCGGTCAGTAACGAATCATTTTTTTCTGAGAAGTGTTAACCAGAGTCGTTATAAATAACGACCTTGTGTTAATCTAGTGATATAGTTTGCATGGAAAAAAGCACCAACTCATTTCACTGCTGATTAAATGCATGCATATATGATATATATCCAAGCCTGGACAAATTAAAAATAATCTAAAATACATGAGCTGAGAAAACTGAATTTGAACAGAAAATGATTCGTAATTACCAATGATTCTATACACTCCCAATGCACTGTAGAAGGTAATAATCAAAGGATGCAATTTCCTGTGTTCAGACGGAGCCGTCGCGGTGTATATAATAGGGACACACGACATAGTCTAGATCATCTGCGACGCTTGCTTGTTTTCAAGTCAAAAGTCTAGAAAAGTTCTTCTAAACAAAGTTAGAATTTTGTCGAGATTCTGGTATCGTTTCTGATTGGCTGAGACAAAAACACCAGCTATCCAAGTTATGCTGAAAGTTAGAACGTTATATCGACGAGCTAAAAGCGGATGGTCAGAAATACATTAATAAAAACATAAAAATAATTACGATCACGTTCTTCGGTTTCAAATTTGTTTCTGCACAAACTGTCAAGACGTTTGTAGTCGCAGATGATCAAGAGTACAAACGACATACTGATGTGTTTAAAAACTCACAGCGTCCCGTAATTTTTCTACACAATTTGAATAGTTTAAAAGCATATTTATTCATTTCTAAAATAGACAAAACGCATTTTGTCGACTAATTTTTAAGAAAATGCTTATTAAATTAGCGGACTATATGGAAAGAAAACTACTAACACAATAATTAATTACATTTTGCATTTCAGCGCTACCTAAATATGTTCATGATTGTTTAAAGTAAAACTGCCATACATAAAGATACTAATATTAACGCCAACAATTCTTGAAAAATACTTCTTCAGTCCTGTGTGTCTCTGTTTCCTATAAATCAAGTGACGGTCTCGTGTGTAGTTGAAATGGAAATCACGTGACGGTCCCGTGTGTAATTCAAGTAGAAATCATGTGACGGTCCCGTGTGTAATTGAAATATAAATGACGTGACGGTCCCCCGCATAATTGTAGTATAGATCACGTGACGGTCCCGTGTTTAATAGTAGTATAAATCACGTGATCGGCCCGTGTGTAATTGAAGTATTAATCACATGACGGTCCCGTGTGTAATTGTAGTATAGATCACGTGACGGTCCCGTGTTTAATTGTAGTATAAATCATGTGATCGTCCCGTGTGTAACTGAAGTATAAATCACGTGACGGTCCCGTGTTTAATTGAAGTATAAATAACGTTACGTACACGTGTGTCTCGTGACGGTCCCATGTTTAATAGTAGTATAAATCACGTGATCGTCCCGTGTGTAATTGAAATATAAATCACGTGACGGTCCCGTGTGTAATTGAAATATAAATGACGTGACGGTCCCCCGCGCAATTGTAGTATAGATCACGTGACGGTCCCCTGTTTAATAGTAGTATAAATCACGTGATCGTCCCGTGTGTAATTGAAGTATAAATCACGTGACGGTCCCGTGTGTAATTGTAGTATAGATCACGTGACGGTCCCGTGTTTAATAGTAGTATAAATCACGTGATCGTCCCGTGTGTAATTGAAATATAAATCACGTGACGGTCCCGTGTGTAACTGAAGTATAAATCACGTGACGGTCCCGTGTTTAATTGAAGTATAAATAACGTTACGTACACGTGTGTACCTAAAGTACAAATAACGTGACGGCCCATGTGTATTGAAGTTTATTACATTTCTATGGGTGAAAGATTGGGAATTTTCAGTGAAAGAATATTCATAATCGCTAAATATTAATAACTCCGAACGCAAAAATAACTAACTGTGGCGTTGAGTCATGACGTCAATAACGTGTTGGTGACGTCGGCGTCATCCGCCGATAACGCTAAATGAAGCGACTAATTCTGGTGTAAAAATGTAATAAATAGATTTATTAATTGTTGTGATCGATTATATGGGAATCCTTCACTCGATGGTAGGCGTGTGTTGTTTTTCCACTCACCCGCTTACGCTCGTCTATCATCTCGTGAAGGATTTCTCTATAATCGATCCCAGCAGTTAAATAATCTCTATATGAACAACGTTACGGTCCCGTGTGTACTTAAAGTACAAATAACGTGACGGTTCCGAGTGTAATTGACATAGAAATCATGTGACAGTTATATGTGTTATATTGCAGTTATTAATCTCACAATTAAAATATCTCAGAAATTGATTTAGAGGTAAACATAATGTATGTAAGGTTTACATTGTCTGTAGACCTGAAATTCGACTCGGCTTTTTTATTTGTTTTTATTCATTCAAATAGTACATGCAGAAAAGCAACAAAAACAAACATCTATATATTTTACACCCGGGATTCATATATACAATATATTTTTATCACATAACGCCCCTTGTTAGCAGTGTCGAACACCCATTTAATATTCTTTTGTACGACATGGAGAGAACTGTAACTAATGTTGTAATAACTTGTAGTTCAATCCACTTGCATATGTTTCTATGAATATTGTGATGTTGAATTGATGTATTGTAACATATCTGCAATAAAATATTATTAAACTAAACACGTGTAGTACAACCTGGAACGATTTTGATTGGTTGAGTTAAACCTGTAACACTACGCAATTTTATTAACAGAAACTATTTTATTTATTACAAATTCACCCAGATCTGAGTCAAAAATGTATTAGTGACAGCTTATAAAAGTAATGAACGTTATACAAAACATTGTTATTGGTTTGTTAAAGTTTGGCGTAAACTGCTATGTTATAAAGAGGTAAAAGACGAACTATTTTATACGCAACGTTATGTGTGAGACGCGACGTTACGACGTCATATATTTTATGACGTTTTGGCGCTAAAGTGTGTCTGACGTCGTGGCGGTTCCATGTCCATCTGAATTATTTTTTACTAATTTGATTGCAATGTTATGTTATAAAAAGGATCTTATACTCGTTCCCATTTCATATAAGATTTATGAAACTCGTTATGAATTATTTTTAATTTTAACTCGCCAAAAGGCTCGTTAAAATTAAAATAATTCATAACTCGTTTCATAAATCTTATATGAAATGGGAACTCGTTTAAGATCCTCTATATATTAATGTGTTGTTGAAAAGTAGCAAGAATTATAATCAAATCAGTACGCACACTGTATATGGTATTCGAAAGAACCGTTTAATTTAGAAAGTGTAACAACAATTTCTGAAACATATTAACAGATTCCTTTTTCAATTTCTGAAATATTCTTATTCATCGTAAGTTGCCTTTTTTGAAACAAAATGAATTTATATTTTGAAGAGAAATATCAAACAGTAGAAGACAGGCAATAATTATAACTATAACAACAAATACAAAGCAAACGCGGGGGTATACACATATAATACAGAGCATGCATCAACTACATTTAAGTCATCATTTTATATGCATGAAAACAAATAATACTTTTTACATTTTTTTGAAATAAATAGAGGTAAATAATTCAGGATAAAGTTGCCACCCCAAAACCGGGACAACAGGGACATTTTGTAATTATGTAGGTAAAAATACTCGCATCTATTGTCAGATCTAGTACATCATCACTGAAAATACTAACATATGTACATAGGTGTGGTAAAACAATCAATAAAAACTCACATATAAACACACGTGTGTTAAAAATCACTCCTATCTATACTCACTTATTTAACCAGATGTGATAGTCACTAAATTACTCAAAACAAACTCTGAAAATACTGACATCTTTACACAGGTGTGGTAAAACTATCACGGAAAATACTCGCTTCTTTGCACAGCTGTGTTATTTATTTTTATAGCAAGACATGATAACCAATCACTAAATTATTAAAAACAATCATCTTAATACAGTTGTGGTAAACACAGAAAATACTCATATCTTTGCACAGGTGTGTTTAAACTCACTTCTATAGTTATTTTTTTATACCCAGATGTGAACAATCAATAAATTACTAAAACAAACACTGAAAATACACTCTTTACACCGAGAGCTCGACTTGTGAGAAAGTTTGGTTCTATCCAGGAAAAGTGGGTGGTCTGCCTCAACCATAAAAAAATCGACCGTCATACATGTCATAATTATATAGCTTAAAACATGCTGGAAATGGAAAAAACACACACACCATTCAACCAACCATTGCACTGTCAGGTGTTAACAACCACTTATATTATAGTCCCTTTTATAGCCAGATGGTATAAACTATCACTAAATTACGTAAAACAATCACTGAAAACATCTTCGCACAGGCGTGATAAAACAATCACTTAATATATATCTTGGCACAGGCGTGATAAAGCAATCACTTCTTCACAAAGGTGTAGTAAAAACACAAACTCACATCTAAACAGAAGATGTGTGGTAAAAATCACTTCTGTGAGTACTCATTTCTATAACCAGATGGGCAAACAACCACTAAATTACTCAAAACAATACTCACATGTTTGCGCAGGTGTGTTAAAATTTCTTCTATATTCATGTTATAGCCGATGTGATAAACAATCACGAGCAATACTCACTTCTGTACACAAGCGTGGTAAAATCAACCCTAAAGCAATAAAAGCAATACACAATGTGGTAAAACATTCTTTGAATTATTCGCATCTTTTACGTGTAGTGGTAAAACATTCCGATAAATTACTCATATTAAGCATTTACAGATGTATGTATGCTGAACATTTGTGTCACTTCTGTGGTGCATGAACTATCACGAATACCTTTTACAAGAAGATCATGTCCTCAAATGCATTTTCCCACCTTGGCATAATAGGCATATTTGTAATTAAAAGTACCATACTGCAATCCTTATTCCCAAAGGGGTTGGCACGGTGTTGGGATGGTGTTCAAATGGTTTGGTATAGAGTCCTAAAACCCCAAATATCGAAAACCCATGTTACTAAGTATACATATTGACAAGGGATCCGGCTTCCAAAATGCCATTCTGTGCAGAGAACATGTGTAACTGGCCAGAAAATAAAGGATTAACAGGATAATCTATTCACATAGGGCTCTATTCCAAGCAATAACACATGTGTATCTAAAAATCATATTCATTTGTTCATAACATGTACCACCTTTTCACACCAGACCACCGAAACGACTAATTTACACCAAAATATCTAAGTAGGAAGAGATCGCGTAACACCACCTCACCTCACTAAAACGAGCTTTCCGCTAACGGTGCAGTCAAAAACTCAACAGCCAATTTAAGACAAACATTAAATGTTTAACAAACCGTTGTTGTTCGACTGTGAATGTCCAAATGGTCTTCAGTGATAGTTTTTTTTGTATTTTCACAAAAATAAATCCAAGGACGCTGCCATCTTGTTTTTGGTGGTAGGTATAAAACGCGGACTAACACGCGCAGACTAGCGGACTGCGAACTATCGGATTGCGGAGCAGTATGGTATAAAATGCGGACTGGTATTTTGCGGACCATGTACATAGATGGGACAAATATATTTCGGACAATACCTTTTATACGATAATGGTCCGCAATCCGCTAGTTCGCAGTCCCCTAGTCCGCGCGTGTTAGTCCGCGTTTTATACCTATCCCCAAAAACAAGATGGCAGCGTCCTTGGATTTATATTTGTAAAAATACGTATCACTGAACACCATTTGGACATTCACAGTCGAAGAACAACGGTTTGTGAAACATTTAATGTTTGTCTTAAATCGGCTGTTGAGTTTTTGACTGCACCGTTAGCGGGAAGCTCGTTTTAGTGAGGTGGGGTGGTGTTACGCGATATCTTCCTACTTAGATATTTTGGTGTAAATTAGTCGTTTCGGTGGTCTGGTGTGAAAAGGTGGTACATGTTACGAACAAATGAATATGATTTTACATACACATGTGTTATTGCTTGAAATAGAGCCCTGTGTGAATAGATTATCAGGTTAATCCTTTATTTTCTGGCCAGTTACACAATCATGTTCTCTGCACAGAATGGCATTTTGGAAGCTGCAACCCTTGCCAATATGTATACTTAGTAACATGGCTTTTCGATATTTGGGGTTTTCGGACTCTATACCAAACCATTTGAACACCACCCCAACACCGTGCCGACCCCTTTGCTTATTCCAGTATCATACTATCTGCAAGTTCAAGTCAATCGCCTTCTTAGACGTTTACATGCAATCCACTCCTTTTCTCCTTTATTAGCCATTAACAGGTTGTTTCATGTATACGTTTGTATATCTAGTAATTATATATATATACACACGTGGACACTCGCAAAAAAACGACATTAGGTCCATTGTAAAAATTGTTCTCCAATTTGTTTAAGCCATAGGGTCGATATACTAGGGTCGTTGACCCATGGCACGGAGTGAATGAGGCCATCCTTACGGCTCCGTCTGTGGATACTTTCAAGAAAAGACTGAGCGATGCTCCTAAGTGTAATAGCAGCGAAACGGCCAAAGGTACAAAGGGAAAAGTACACATTATACCATCAGTAAACCAAACATAATTCGTTATCTATGCACAGCAGTGGACGTTTTTGCCTCAGCATAGCGTTCTTATATCACAAAGTGATGTCTTCGAGTTTTTATAATTATTTACAAATTTACAACCTGGTAAAATCGTCTCCTTGTGAACCAAAACCAGACAATCTCCTTACACCGTTGTGTTTTCCCGTATATATTGTCGTTATTCCCACATTTTGCTCACCATTTTTCTGTTCCCCATTTCTGGGTTGTCCTTTAATATTGTCATACACACTGTTCTCGTCGTTTCTGTGGCGCCCATTGCTTTCACTGGTACTAACACGGCGATTACCGCCCTGTTCACCATTTCCATATTTGTGGAAATCGTCAAAGAAGGAATTAAGATCGTTGGATGCGTTGACTTTAACTGGATGGGCCGGACTCCTAGTGTCAAGGTTTCGGTCATTGTTTAATAAGTTACGAGGTTTCCCAATGCTGTTATATACATTAGACTTCATGGTGTCCCCAAAGCTACCATTAATTTTACTGTCACCCTTAGATGACGTCGTGTCTGAGGTAAACCCTTTCATAGGTCCCCTCCTTCTCTTAAACTTGCCCGTTTTCACTAACATTATCCAGGCATTCCTCACTTCCGGATTAAAACAGCACCGAAACACGAATATGAGGAAACCTTGCAGTGAATTCAGTATGGTGAACACGTAGTTCACCGCAAGTTTGGCCTCATTTATGGCGAACGGACCAAACACCCACGTGACGCCCAATAACGTCATGACTGTGAACGCGCCGCGAATCTGGGCTGGATTTAAAGACTCAGAATTGCCGACTTGACCTGTGAACCTGGGCTTCAGGATCACTCTGGACACCATGATGAACACGACGATATTTATCACCAGGATCAGACAGGCGGGACCCAGAAGGCTTATGAAGAACGCGAGCTGGTTCCCGTGGGATAGGAAACACCTGGGAAAACAAAAACAAATGTAGATAAAACGAACGTTTTAAATATGTAAGGCCTATAACTTTTAGAGTTATTAGTCAGTAAAATAAGTAAAAGATATGTATAAACAACTTTTAAAAATTTACTTAGCGTCACATTTAGGTTGAATTGGTTGAATTGGATTTTATAGTCGCACCAACAGCTAAGTCACATTTAGGTGCATCAGTTGTAAATGTGGAACAGATACATTAACGATATGTTTTCGCTTATATTGAACAAACATTGACAGAACACTTACAGTTCAGTGGACGTTTTATAGTTGTCGTCGTTGATGGCAACTGTAACAATAACGACAATTGCCGGAAAACCTGCAAAAACAATAAACCCCATGTATTTTAAACTGATGATATATCTAGTCACATGATATTATAAAGTCACATTGCAAATGGAAATTAGTTATCATAAATTATAATTGTTTTTTTTTTCAAATTATCTAAGAAAACTTAACATGTGAGTTACTAAAACGAAAACCTCTTTTCCCAACAACTCGCGATGGGTAATTTAAATAAATGTACTTTCAACTTTAGCCAATCTACTATTATATACGGGGTGCCGCCAGCCTACTACTATATACGGGGTGCCGCCAACCTACTACTATATACGGGTTGCCGCCAACCAACTACTATATACGGTGTGACGCCAACCTACTACTATATACGGGGTGCCTCCAACCTACTACTATATACGGGGTGCCGCCAACCTACTACTATAAACGGGGTGCCGCCAACCTACTACTATATACGGGGTGCCGCAAACCTACTACTAAATACGGGATGCCGTCAACCTACTACTATATATGGGGTGCCGCCAACCTACTACTATATACGGGGTGCCGTCAACCTACTACTATATATGGGGTGCCGCCAATCTACTACTATATACGGGGTGCCGCCAACCTACTACTATATACGGGGTGCCGCCAACCTACTACTATATACGGGGTGCCGCCAGTCTACTATCATATACGGGGTGCCGCCAACCTACTACTATATACGGGGAATCTACTACTATATACGGGGAATCTACTACTATATACGGGAAACCTACTACTATATACGGGGTTCAACCTACTACTATATACGAGGTGCCGCCAACCTACTACTATATACGGGGTGCCGCCAACCTACTACTATATACGGGGAACCTACTACTATATACGGGGAACCTACTACTATATACGGGGTGCCGCCAACCTACTACTATATACGGAAACCTACTACTATATACGGGGTGCAACCTACTACTATATACGGGGTGCCGCCAACCTACTACTATATACGGGGACACGGGGTAACGCCAATCTACTACTATATACGGGGAACCTACTACTATATACGGGGTGCCACCTACTGCTATATACGGGGTTCCGCCAACCTACTACTACATACGGGTGCAACCTACTACTATATACGGGGTGCCGCCAACCTACTACTATATACGGGGAACCTACTACTATATACGGGGTACAACCTACTGCTATATACGGGGTGCCGCCAACCTACTACTATACATGGGGTGCCGCCAACCTACTACTATATACGGGGTGCAACCTACTACTATATACGGGGTGCCGCCAACCTACTACTATATACGGGGTGCCGCCAACCTACTACTATATACGGGGTGCCGCCAACCTACTACTATATACGGGGTGCCGCCAACCTACTACTATATACGGGGTGCAACCTACTATATACGGGGTGCAACCAACTACTATATACGGGGTGCCGCCAACGTACTACTATTCTGTTTCAACTTTAGCCAACCTTCTACTATATTCGGGGTGCCGCTTCTGTTTCAACTTTAGCCAACCTACTACTATATACGGGGTGCCGCTTCTGTTTCAACTTTAGCCAACCTACTTAAAAGCTTAAAAAGTGAACTTGAACACGTTGAACCATATTTAAATATACTCATTTAGGACAAAGACAATTTCTCTTACATGTTTCATTGTTACCATCAAATGTTGGACATATTAATTATCTGCATGTGTTGTGTCCTTAAGCACAAAATGCACTAAACAAAATATAAGCTTAAGGTTGCCAAAATCATGTTTGATATGTCTTTTGTTATGATCTAATAAATACGATAAAAATCTTAAAATAACGCTCACACAATTAAATGATAAATCAACTGATATCATACCCCAACCAAATATGCATCTCTTTAGCATGAAGAATCCCGAATACTTCGTGAATACTGTAATAAGCGCCTGGTACATATTGATCGCCTCAACAAGCATCCAAGTGAGCGTGGCCAACAGGAAGTAGTGAAGCAAGATAGCGACCGCCTTACACATGCCGTCTCCGGAAGCTGACAGAGAAGTCTCGGATCCGAGAATAAACACGGCGTTTAAAAGAAGCATTGAGGCGCAAAGGTTCATCAGAATCTTGCCGGATTTCTCTCTATTCAGACATCTGCAAGAAACAACAATAACACATCTATTTTACCAGGTGATATTGTAACAGTTCACCGTCAGCGTTGTATGTTATTACTGATACTGGTTCTGAACATGCCATTTTCACTAGATATTGGTAAACTAAAGTATACATACCTATTGCTAACACAATCTTCATCCTATTTATAATCATATTTTTTATTCAACGTTGATCACGATTTAACTGTTTTGATCAAAATTAGGTCAAACCTCTTTAAAACAAAGACATATAGTTGCATGCCCATTATAAGAATGTCCACCTAGATTATATTGGCACTCCACTGAAATCAGCCTGACTTAGTACGCGTTATTATTATTTATTTATTATAAGATATAAGTTCATTTATTATAATCTACACTCAGTACATTTGAAAACTCAACACTTAGTATTTTTTGAATTTCAATAGATGTTAAAGATCCTCGTGCCAAACATGTTTTGACTGTTTATCGCCATATGTTAACCTTTGGGACAAAGAGACTTGCTTACTAACATAAAATACAATCTTGATTTTGAACAAAAAACAGCGAACTAAAAATAATCTAAAATTAAAAATGCTGCGTTTTTAAATGTACTGAGTATATAAGAGTATCTCTCTAGATAATGTTGCCCTTGACAACAATCAGTTTTCGTTAAGCACGCGTTAAGACATATTGGAAGAAAGGATGTTGTTTTATGTATAATTACTATGATGGTGTATTTAATAATGCTGGAATCAACACAGAAGGGGGTGCATACGATTTTTAAAAACAAATAAATACAAGAACACTCGCATAACACGTTACACTAGATTTAATGAAGCGTTAAGTCATTCACAAAATAAACACAATACGTAGCTAATCGGTAAATAAAACTAGACTGAAATAATAGTATCCAAATGCACATACATCTGACAATGCAAGTAAGTACCGTAAGTATAAATCTTAGTAAAAGTTATGACGAAAGATCGTTATATACAAGACATGTCGAAGGTTAGCAGAACCAGTAGCATCATAGTATGGTCAAGTTGTGCTTTATTTCTGGTAAGAGATGCTCATTTGTTTTAAATGCGTATAGTCGCTGTATTGTTTTAGATTTACTCTCAATTGTTCTCTTTGTATGGACTTATAGGTGTGAAAGCACCAATTATTTTCCCCATAGACACCAATGTTAAAGTGTCACATATTAATGATTTGCTGCAAATTCAACTCAAGTATGGATAATGCAGCAGTGTAATGTTCATATAGAAAACTATTTTTCCACTTGAAAAATCACCAGAAAACGTGGGGTCACAAGACATGTAAGAAAGTTCTTGTTTGTTTACTTTACAGGTCAAGGGTACAGCTGTTTTTATTGATCGACTGTTTTCATTGCTCACAAAGTGTAAGCATGGAGTCGAAATTTCGAAAATGTTCATCAGTGATCCAGTAAAACCTATTAATACGCTTCTTATACATATAACCACAAAATCGAATAGAAATGAGCAGTTTCCCCCTACTTATAATGCCCATTTCCATCGAAAAAGGAGGGATTACTTTTTATTATAGGAACTACATTCGACTACACCTCGGAGGTTTACATGTAATTGGTGTTGGTAAACCTTAAACAATTATTTCATCGCAATAGGTGTTGTCGTAGGAACGAAACAAGTCAGTTTTAGTAAACAATAGATTTCCCCGCACGGAACATACGTTAGTACTTCATCGCAATAGTTGTCATCGTAAGGATTGCGGCCTCACTTAAATATATCTTAGTTTGCCCAAACTTAGATTTTTCAAATGGGTAGATCGGTAGAAAATTGTGTTTTTTCCCATGTATGTCAGATCGTTTTGGGAATGCTGTTTAAAGTTTAACTGTTTGTTTGGACACTACTTTTTGTACTTATTAAAGATGATTTTAGTTCCCTGGCTGTGATTTGCAATGCTAAAAATCTTAACTTTAGATATACAATTCCTACTAAAACAATCGATAAACAAAATCAATAACGACGGTCTGTTTTTAAACACGCACACAAAACAACAATTATTTGTAACTTAAAAAAAGAATGTGGAGTCGGGCCGTGTTTTATTTGGACCGGTCGTGGTCGGGCAAACATATATAATTAACCTAATTTTAATTATGGCCTAAACGAGTAACTCGTCGTAATAGTTGCCCTATACGACTCTTCGTTATAATCGCATAAGAAGAATTACGAACGAAACCATTTGTATAGCACTTTATGGACGAGGTTGCAAAGGTTATCGCAGTCACTAAACATGTCGCCAAGGTTTTAGCTGTGCTAAAATTCAGTAGTTGTCGCTATACAAATGCTGTAATTGTGCAATAATCCGTTAGTTGGCGCCATAAAAAAGATTGTCACTGTGCAAAATCCAGTAGTTGTCGCCATACAAAATATTGTCACTGTGCAAAATCCAATAGTTGTCGCCATACAAAAGATTGTCACTGTGCACAAAATCCAATAGTTGTCGTTGTACAAATGTGTGTTACTGTGCAAGAATCCAATAGTTGTCGCCATATAAAATGTTGTCACTGACTGTGCAAAATCCAATAGATGTCGCCGTACAAAAGATTGTCACTGTGCAAGAAATCATTAGTTGTCTCTGATAGACGAAACACATACTACGCACTTCAGTATATAAGCACTGTGGTATCACCTATCATCCTTGCAAAAACGGACGTTTCTAATACATGTCATACTAAATTTTAACTAACTGAAAGCAGAAGAAGAGCACAATATCAATCATATCTATAGTGAGTACACGGATGCAGGACTGGACCGGTCACTTACCTTATTATCATGGAATTAGATCGATGGAAACTAATAAAGAAATCAATGTCGTTAAATGGTTTAACTTGGTTGCTCATTACTTTGCATGTGCGGGTATTCAACATTTATAACAAAAAGTGTGCGTGCAATTGTTTAACTTCTAAGGATAAATTTAATGTATTTACTATTTTTGGTTTGATCGTATTTACACTATTCAACGTTACAGAATCATGCGATTGCAACAATGACATAGACATTACCACCAACATTATACATACAACCATAAGTATGTGACATAACGCTGGATTTACTAGTACATCAAAAGGTAATGCAGTAGAAAATCCGAGAAAAATAAGATAATTGCAGCATGGTCACTCTCATTTCCTTTTTATTTTCACAGGTGCAAATCGTTTAATTGAAAATAACACCTGTCAGAATAAATGGTGTACTCTAACTACCAGTTATTGGAAGTTAGAATATGGCAAACAGCTGAAATAGACATGCTACAAAACAAATTGAGTATGGTCTCATTGGTTGGTTTAAACGCCTCGATGGGCTACACCGATCTCGATGTTTAAAGCAACCAACACGGCAAAAAAAATACCATACTCTATATATGTAATAGATAGAGTCTGGTCTCAACGAGTTGGCTTATTCAAACACCGAGATGGGCGTAGCCCATCGAGGGGTTTAAATAACCAACGAGCTGAGACAGACTCTATCTTTTTTGTAGCATGGTGTACTTATTAAAGGCCCCATTACACAGGGCTGCGACCTTTGTGCCACCTTTGAGCGACCAAAAAATGGCCAGGACGCTCAATGGTCATGAAAATCATGTTTCTATGTAACTGCTCCAGCGATCCTTGTGCCTCCTTTGAACCACCAAAAATGCAATTTTCGGGCATTTTCATGGCGATCTACGAACGACCTGTGCGTCCACTGAGCCACCTTCCTGCCTCCCCTGTGCTTCCCCTGTGCCATCATCGGCGACCAACGGCAACTAACGGCAATCACTGGACGACCATTCAGCCAAAGAAATTGCAGCAGAACGCATCTATTACCTGGCGACCATTGGGCGACAACTGTGCCTCCATTCTGCAACCACGGTAATCATTGTGCCTCTCTTCTGCCTCCTTTGAGCCACCTTTGAGCAACCAACCTCCTCGGCGACCTTTGTGCGACTGTTTTGAACATGTTCAAAAATTCACGGCGACCATGGCGTCCAACGCGAATTTAAGCTACATAGGCGACCCCCGAGCAATGTTTGGGCAACCATTGAGCTACGATCTACGAACGACCTGTGCGTCCACTGAGCCACCTGCCTGCCTCCTCTGTGCCTCCTCTGTGCCATCATCGGCGACCAACGGCAACTAACGGCGATCACTGGACGACCATTCAGCCAAAAAAATTGCAGCAGAACGCATCTATTACCTGGCGACCATTGGGCGACAACTGTGCCTCCATTCTGCAACCACGGTAATATTTGTGCCTCTCTTCTGCCTCCTTTGAGCCACCTTTGAGCAACCAACCTCCTCGGCGACCTTTGTGCGACTGTTTTGACATGTTCAAAAATTCACGGCGACCATGGCGTCCATGGCGACGTCTGAACCTCCTGTGTACCACCTTTGAACGACCTAGGCAACCATTCTGCCTCCTTTGAGCCTCCAACGACGACCTGGCAAATTTTATGGTCGCAAACGGGAGGCACAAAGGTCGCCATCCTGTGTAAAGGCCCCATTAGTAACACTGTGACGTCATAGTGACCGTACTCTAAATTCCAATATCCGGTAGTTGTAGCACGGCATAGCCACGCCCCTTTAGTTACCCTAAATTAAACGATTTATTGCTCTGCATTCATCAAAGGAAATGTCACCAACCATGCTACAATACTTGTTTGTAGCATGGTCGGTGACATTTCCTTTGGTGAATGCAGAGCATTAAATCGTTTAATTTAGGGTAACTATTGTTGATAACTAAAAGCAACACGTTTTTTTGAATACACGTCAGAAGGTACATGGGGAATACAAACTTATGTTGTATATGAATCAGGTACTATCAGCGCCTTTTTTATTTTATGTAAATGGTTTTAAGAGGCATAACTGGCCACACAATCCAATGAAACTAAAACTAATGTGTACGTGTTGACCGCTTCCTGTTTATTAAACTAAAAATCGATTCTGACAGTCATACAGTGTTGGGTCCAGAGTTAATAAACTTCACACATTAATCTTCACATCTAGAAAGAACAACAAACAACGCCATCACGCATCACATATTGCACCTTCATCCTACACACCAGTACCTTCAGATCTTGATTCAAATTTCAAAAAAGTTGATTTTTGTTATGAAATCAAAGAAAGATCTTCTGTAACAGAATTTATATTTAAAAAGTTCACCCGGTTCAGTATCTATCCAAAAGGAGACTGCACACAGTACAGCATTGAACATCCATTAATACAAACTGGTACGATTGTTGTCTTATACAAGAGGAAAGGTGTGTTACTGTTTTTAACTAAAAAATTTGAAACTGCATCGATATAGTGAATGTATATAACGGGTGATATAGTGAATGTATATAACGGGTGGTGTTAATTCTATTCGATAATGAAGACGAAAATAAATCGATACATAAACAAATTAAAATGTGTTAGTGAAACTAGCATGGCAACATGCCTAAATAAATAATGAAACAGGTCGGAACCTTTGGAAACCGTTAAACACGACATGCCGGCAGTACAATATGAAAGCTCTTTTATTTATTTTTATTATGCCAAACGAGTTTTTTAATTTACCTTTTTTCCCAAAAAGCCAAACTATTATTTTCCATATGCCATATGAGTTTTTTAATTTATCTATTTTTTCCATATAGTCAAATTATGATATAGACAAATTATGATATGAGAAATTATGATTTTCCATATGCCATATGGGGCAAATACTGTTTTCCCTATGGAACCCCTACTCCTCTAAATGGGCCTGATATGCCAGGTTCGTGTGTATCATACCGTGGTGGCCCAGTGGTTAGCATGTCGGACTATGATTCGGGTTCCAGTCTCACTGACCACAGGATTAGTTTGGTGTGTCCTTAGGCAAGACACTGATCCTATATCCTCGTCCATCGGAAACAGACATAAATCAGACGTTCCCGTGTATCGGAGTCGATCGTCTGAGCGCGTTAAAGGCAGAATATGCTTATTAACACATAAACTGAAACAGTCGACGGAGTACTCGGAAACGTTACAACTTTAGAGAATTATTTTAACAAATAAACTGAATAAAATTAATCTGTACACACTATGCCGAATAAATATGTGTGGACTAATTACGCTGTATCCCGTACGCGCTGCGCCGACGCTAAGCACAACACAGGAAGTGTGCAGATCCAAATGGTTTATTTATAGCCCAGGTAATGTTTATTTAAACACAATAATTAAAAAGTCAGCGTGCTTTTTTAACTAAACTTTCGTTTCTAATAACGGCTTGGTTCATCGGGGTATATAATGCAAATTTGACGGTAATATTATACACAAATAGTTTACGCAAAGTCTCTATCATCTCCGTTAAGGTTAACAGTAGGCATATTCTGACTTTAAAGGAGTCATAGGAACTATGTTCGACAGTAAGTTAGGGTACGGCAGGTTCCTGTGTATCATTCCCCTTTCTCAGGGGCAGCTCGAAATAATTTATACAACGTGATACTGAGCCGTGAAACAACACTTCAGCCCAACCATTACGAGCAATTGGTATGCTGGTAATAAGACTACGTTAACCTATAGGTTATGCAGGAAACAATACTGATCTTTTCTACAAACTAGTTTATTTTTCAGGTCGATGGGTTAGTGTATAGGATGTTCATTACATTTGATTTTATAAATAACTAGACTATATAAGATACATAGTTTTGGTGTACTGAAAAATGCTAAATGTCTTGCCGCACCAGTAAATTATAGTCCATTTTGAAAAATTAGACGCATGGAATATTGCAAATTTCAGTTCCAACATAACCGTTTTATACGCTGTGATTGGCTAGATATATCACATGATCTAGAGACTTGGTAAAAGAGGATAATAATTATGGTACTAGATCAAACGTATATCCCAATAAAACAAACAGAAGATCAATGTATGCACACATAGTACTCACATAGTACGAATGTCGAGTTCAACGGTTTCCAAAGATCGTGCAAAACTAAACTAACACGTGGCTGCGAGCAAGGGGACATTACTCTCAGTGTCTTATTGTTGAAAACATTACGAGAAAACTTGGCTGTGGAGTCATGAATGTTTGCAATAAATGATTTCACCATAGTTTCCGCAACCTACGTACCGGAAGATGGAGTATGTAAGGATGGTCAAGGCCAATCCCACGATGGAGATTCCACAGCCTATGTACGAGATGACCGTCAGTACTTGTTCATGGTCCTGTGGGAGGGCGTGCCCCGGAGACGGATCCTGCAAATACATCCGGGTACAGAAAATAAATAAACTGTGATCAGAAGTCCAGACAGTAATCAACGTTAATGGGTCTCATTTTTCGAAAAGGTAAATCATAGTTTCAATGCATTTTATCTCCACACAGAACTACCATTGTATGGAGACCTCATCTACTTGCAACATGTTTTTAGAAATATTTGAAAGGCGTATTTTTGAATTTAGTTCAGTATTTTATTATTGCATGTATTTAATTAAAATTATGAACCATGAACTATTCGGGAAATTTTATTTCAAGAACTCGCGAAATGAAAATTGTCATAGAATGTGACAAGTATGCTCGCTCCTTCCAGTATTCTTATTACAGCAGTGAAGACATTGACAGTAATTCATATTGATACCGTGTGTTTGCAGTAATGCATATTGATACCGTGTATTTGCAGTAATGCATATTGATACCGTGTGTTTGCAGTAATGCATATTGGGTCGGATTGTTGACAATAACGCATATTGATACCCTGTGTTTGCAGTAATGCATATTGATACCTTGTGTTTGCAGTAATGCATATTGGGGCGGATTGTTGACAATAACGCATATTGATACCCTGTGTTTGCAGTAATGCATATTGATACCGTGTGTTTGCAGTAATGCATATTGATACCGTGTGTTTGCAGTAATGCATATTGGGGCGGATTGTTGACAATAACGCATATTGATACCGTGTGTTTGCAGTAATTCATATTGATACCGTGTATTTGCAGTAATGCATATTGATACCGTGTATTGGCAGTAATGCATATTGATACCGTGTATTTGCAGTAATGCATATTGATACCGTGTATTGGCAGTAATGCATATTGATACCGTATATTTGCAGTAATGCATATTGATACCGTGTATTTGCAGTAATGCATATTGATACCGTGTGTTTGCAGTAATGCATATTGATACCGTGTGTTTGCAGTAATGCCTATTGATACCGTATGTTTGCAGTAATGCATATTGATACCGTGTGTTTGCAGTAATGCATATTGATACCGTATATTTGCAGTAATGCATATTGATACCGTATATTTGCAATAATGCATATTGATACCGTATATTTGCAGTAATGCATATTGATACCGTATATTTGCAGTAATGCATATTGATACCGTGTATTTGCAGTAATGCATATTGATACCGTATATTTGCAGTAATGCATATTGATACCGTATAGTTGCAGTAATGCATATTGATACCGTGTATTTGCAGTAATGCATATTGATACCGTGTATTTGCAGTAATGCATATGTAATGCATATTGATACCGTGTGTTTGCAGTAATGCATATTGATACCGTGTATTTGCAGTAATGCATATTGATATCGTGTGTTTGCAGTAATGCATATTGATACCGTATATTTGCAGTAATGCATATTGATACCGTGTATTTGCAGTAATGCATATTGATACCGTGTATTTGCAGTAATGCATATTGATACCGTGTATTGGCAGTAATGCATATGTAATGCATATTGATACCGTGTGTTTGCAGTAATGCATATTGATACCGTGTGTTTGCAGTAATGCATATTGATACCGTGTGTTTGCAGTAATGCATATTGATACCGTGTGTTTGCAGTAATGCATATTGATAGCGTATATTTGCAGTAATGCATATTGATACCGTGTATTTGCAATAATGCATATTGATACCGTATATTTGCAGTAATGCATATTGATACCGTGTATTTGCAGTAATGCATATTGATACCGTGTATTTGCAGTTTTGCATATTGATACAGTGTGTTTGCAGTAATGCATACTGATACCGTGTATTTGCAGTAATGCATATTGATACCGTGTGTTTGCAGTAATGCATATTGATACCGTGTATTTGCAGTAATGCATATTGATACCGTGTATTTGCAGTAATGCATATTGATACCGTGTGTTTGCAGTAATGCATATTGATACCGTGTGTTTGCAGTAATGCATATTGATACCGTATATTTGCAGTAATGCATACTGATACCGTGTATTTGCAGTAATGCATATTGATACCGTGTGTTTGCAGTAATGCATATTGATACCGTGTATTTGCAGTAATGCATATTGATACCGTGTATTTGCAGTAATGCATATTGATACCGTGTGTTTGCAGTAATGCATATTGATACCGTGTGTTTGCAGTAATGCATATTGATACCGTATATTTGCAGTAATGCATATTGATACCGTGTATTTGCAGTAATGCATATTGATACCGTATATTTGCAGTAATGCATATTGATACCGTGTATTTGCAGTAATGCATATTGATACCGTGTATTTGCAGTAATGCATATGTAATGCATATTGATACCGTGTGTTTGCAGTAATGCATATTGATACCGTGTGTTTGCAGTAATGCATATTGATACCGTGTATTTGCAGTAATGCATATTGATACCGTGTGTTTGCAGTAATGCATATTGATACCGTGTGTTTGCAGTAATGCATATTGATACCGTGTATTTGCAGTAATGCATATTGATACCGTGTATTTGCAGTAATGCATATTGGGGCGGATTGTTGACAATAACGCATATGGATACCCTGTGTTGACAGCAATACATATTGGTACCGTGTGTTGACAGCAATACATATTGGTACCGTGTGTTGACAGCAATGCATATGTTCACCGTGTGTTGACAGCAATGCATATGTTCACCGTGTGTTGACAGCAATACATATTGTTAAGTGTGTTTCCAGTAGTGCATATATTGAATATTGCGGATACGTACCAGAAGAATTGCAAAGCTGGTGAGGTGATATGCCAAACATCTGGTGTGGTTGTGGCCTCTATCTTCAGTCACAACGCCCTCGTTCGACCATGAGCGATCTGCAGAAAATCAGTTAATAAGTAATATATCTAATTTAGTAATTTCAATTGTTATACTTTAATGAATTTAATACACTGAAGGACATTAGCCATTTAATTCCCCGTTAAAACATTGGTCCTTTTAATTGGATTACTCGGATATTATTGTTGAATCACAATACATAACCGCTTATAGTTCACTAAATGTTGAACTATACACACCAAACATTTATTTTTTTATTTTGCCATGAAAACATCGGTAAAACAATGCCAGAAAAATAATAATCGACAAGTGTTCATTATCATGTTTGTAAGAGCTCAGTGAAATTCAAACAAATGAACAATTCGATATTCCTAACATTAACACTAATAAAGGCGAAATGTTTCCAAATAAAAGGACCACACTTCTTCTAAGGAAGGTCATTCACTAATATTCCCCATTAGTTGGGATATATATCGATGTTGATGTCAACCTATTAGGATATGAAATACCTCGCTAATATATACAATTCTAGTTTTTGTAATTGTTATTTATTGTTATGGGTAAAACGATGTTAAATTTATTAGTTATTATAAATTATTCTAAAAATAATATTTTAGAACTTCTGATTCAATTCTGGGGGCATTCGTCTTTAAAGGGACACACGGCAAATTTGATTTTTTTTTAAAACTCCCGGCGTCCCGTACGTTTTTGTAACATTAGTAATAATTACTAGTATTTGAATAGTTCAAAGTATATAGTTTTTGCTTATCGTTGATTATATTGCACCAGTAATACATGTAAACATGTAAACCTATGGTAGAATAAAGAGATTGCATCTTCAACATCCTAAAAAATACCCCATTTTATTACGTTTTATTTCGTAATATTTTAGCAGGTTTGAAGTCATAAAGATATTGGATTTGTAAGTCCAGCAGGAGTAATTGTAATGCTGGAAGAATCCGCCAAGATTCCCGTGTGCCCCTTTCAATCCCAAGACTGTTCTGTCACTTACTGTCCTCATCCCAGTAAACACACGTGTGATTTTCTCCGGTCTGAAAAACAAAATCGGTTCATTAACATGAACAAGTGTACGAACTCATTTCCAAAAAAAATAATCTAAAATCAATACATCGACCGCAAATAATGCCAAACTTCCATGACAGTTTACTTTTTTCCCCGGTATAAACATTCAACAATAATGTCTTGTCCAGAATTGATATATTATGCTACATGATTTAACTGGGAACCATATGTTTTTACTGACTGGAATTCCGCGATATACTTTACAAACACATACTAGCTACATGTATAAACTGGGAACCATAATATCATAGTACAAACACATACTAGCTACATGTATAAACTGGGAACCATAATATCATAGTACAAACACATACTCGCTACATGTATAAACTGGGAACCATAATATTATAGTACAAACACATACTAGCTACATGTATAAACTGGGAACCATAATATCATAGTACAAACACATACTAGCTACAAGTATAAACTGGGAACCATAATATCATAGTACAAACACATACTAGCTACATGTATAAACTGGGAACCATAATATCATAGTACAAACACATACTAGCTACATGTATAAACTGGGAACCATAATATCATAGTACAAACACATACTAGCTACATGTATAAACTGGGAACCATAGTATCATAGTACAAACACATACTAGCTACATGTATAAACTGGGAACCATAATATCATAGTACAAACACATACTAGCTACATGTATAAACTGGGAAACATAATATCATAGTACAAACACATACTAGCTACATGTATAAACTGGGAACCATAATATCATAGTACAAACACATACTAGCTACATGTATAAACTGGGAACCATAATATCATAGTACAAACACATACTAGCTACATGTATAAACTGGGAACCATAATATCATAGTACAAATGCATACTAGCTACATGTATAAACTGGGAACCATAATATCATAGTACAAACACATACTAGCTACATGTATCAACTGGGAACCATAATATCATAGTACAAATGCATACTAGCTACATGTATAAACTGGGAACCATAATATCATAGTACAAATGCATACTAGCTACATGTATAAACTGGGAAGCATAATATCATAGTACAAACACATACTAGCTACATGTATAAACTGGGAACCATAATATCATAGTACAAACACATACTAGCTACATGTATAAACTGGGAACCATAATATCATAGTACAAACACATACTAGCTACATGTATAAACTG
Source organism: Cyrtodaria siliqua (assembly GCA_037043455.1). Classification (NCBI taxonomy): domain Eukaryota; kingdom Metazoa; phylum Mollusca; class Bivalvia; order Adapedonta; family Hiatellidae; genus Cyrtodaria; species Cyrtodaria siliqua. The sequence continues at coordinate 7,804 of JAWPHD010007989.1, read as the reverse complement.
GGAACTATAATATCATAGTACAAATGCATACTAGCTACATGTATAAACTGGGAACCATAATATCATAGTACAAACACATACTAGCTACATGTATAAACTGGGAACCATAATATCATAGTACAAATGCATACTAGCTACATGTATAAACTGGGAACCATAATATCATAGTACAAATGCATACTAGCTACATGTATAAACTGGGAACCATAATATCATAGTACAAACACATACTAGCTACATGTATAAACTGGGAACCATAATATCATAGTACAAACACATACTAGCTACATGTATAAACTGGGAACCATAATATCATAGTACAAATGCATACTAGCTACATGTATAAACTGGCAACCATAATATCATAGTACAAACACATACTAGCTACATGTATAAACTGGGAACCATAATATCATAGTACAAATGCATACTAGCTACATGTATAAACTGGGAACCATAATATCATAGTACAAATGCATACTAGCTACATGTATAAACTGGGAACCATAATATCATAGTACAAATGCATACTAGCTACATGTATAAACTGGGAACCATAATATCATAGTACAAATGCATACTAGCTACATGTATAAACTGGGAACCATAATATCATAGTACAAATGCATACTAGTTGTACGCATTTGCTGGAAGTAACATATACTTAAATGGGAACCATAATATACAAGCCGGGAGTCGGGTTATACATTTTAACAAACACATACTATCTAAATGTATTAACTGGGACCCGTAATATACCTTACAAACACATCCTTACTAAGGACCATATTATATTTTACAAACACATACTATCTAAATGTATTAACTGGGACCCGTAATATACCTTACAAACACATACTATCTGAATGTATTAACTGGGACCTGTAATATACCTTACAAACACATACTATCTGAATGTATTAACTGGGACCCGTAATATACCTTACAAACACATACTATCTGAATGTATTAACTGGGACCCGTAATATACCTTACAAACACATACTATCTGAATGTATTAACTGGGACCCGTAATATACCTTACAAACATATACTATCTGAATGTATTAACTGGGACCCGTAATATACCTTACAAACACATACTATCTGAATGTATTAACTGGGACCCATACTATACCTTACAAACACATACTATCTGAAAGTATTAACTGGGACCCGTAATATACCTTACAAACACATACTATCTGAAAGTATTAACTGGGACCCGTACTATACCTTACAAACACATACTATCTGAAAGTATTAACTGGGACCCGTAATATACCTTACAAACACATACTATCTGAATGTATTAACTGGGTCCCGTAATATACCTTACAAACACATACTATCTGAAAGTATTAACTGGGACCCGTAATATACCTTACAAACACATACTATCTGAATGTATTAACTGGGACCCGTAATATACCTTACAAACACATACTATCTGAAAGTATTAACTGGGACCCGTAATATACCTTACAAACACATACTATCTGAAAGTATTAACTGGGACCCGTAATATACCTTACAAACACATACTATCTGAATGTATTAACTGGGACCCGTAATATACCTTACAAACACATACTATCTAAATGTATTAACTGGGACCCGTAATATACCTTACAAACACATACTATCTAAATGTATGAACTGGGACACGTAATATACCTTACAAACACATACTATCTAAATGTATTAACTGGGACCCGTAATATACCTTACAAACACATACTATCTAAATGTATGAACTGGGACACGTAATATACCTTACAAACACATACTATCTAAATGTATGAACTGGGACACGTAATATACCTTACAAACACATACTATCTGAATGTATTAACTGGGACCCATACTATACCTTACAAACCATACTATCTAAATGTATTAACTGGGACCCGTAATATACCTTACAAACACATACTATCTGAATGTATTAACTGGGACCCGTAATATACCTTACAAACACATACTATCTAAATGTATTAACTGGGACCCGTAATATACCTTACAAACACATACTATCTGAATGTATTAACTGGGACCCGTAATATACCTTACAAACACATACTATCTGAATGTATTAACTGGGACCCATACTATACCTTACAAACCATACTATCTAAATGTATTAACTGGGACCCGTAATATACCTTACAAACACATACTATCTAAATGTATTAACTGGGACCCGTTATATACCTTACAAACACATACTATCTAAATGTATGAACTGGGACACGTAATATACCTTACAAACACATACTATCTGAATGTATTAACTGGGACCCATACTATACCTTACAAACCATACTATCTAAATGTATTAACTGGGACCCGTAATATACCTTACAAACACATACTATCTAAATGTATTAACTGGGACCCTTAATATACCTTACAAACACATACTATCTGAATGTATTAACTGGGACCCGTAATATACCTTACAAACACATACTATCTAAATGTATTAACTGGGACCCGTAATATACCTTACAAACACATACTATCTGAATGTATTAACTGGGACCCGTAATATACCTTACAAACACATACTATCTGAATGTATTAACTGGGACCCATACTATACCTTACAAACCATACTATCTAATTGTATTAACTGGGACCCGTAATATACCTTACAAACACATACTATCTAAATGTATTAACTGGGACCCGTAATATACCTTACAAACACATACTATCTAAATGTATTAACTGGGACCCATACTATACCTTACAAACACATACTATCTAAATGTATTAACTGGGACCCGTAATATACCTTACAAACACATACTATCTAAATGTATTAACTGGGACCCGTAATATATCTTACAAACACATACTATCTAAATGTATTAACTGGGACCCGTTATATACCTTACAAACACATACTATCTGAAAGTATTTACTGGGACCCGTAATATACCTTACAAACACATACTATCTAAATGTATGAACTGGGACACGTAATATACCTTACAAACACATACTATCTGAATGTATTAACTGGGACCCATACCATACCTTACAAACCATACTATCTAAATGTATTAACTGGGACCCGTAATATACCTTACAAACACATACTATCTAAATGTATTAACTGGGACCCGTAATATACCTTACAAACACATACTATCTGAATGTATTAACTGGGACCCGTAATATACCTTACAAACACATACTATATAAATGTATTAACTGGGACCCGTAATATACCTTACAAACACATACTATCTGAATGTATTAACTGGGACCCGTAATATACCTTACAAACACATACTATCTGAATGTATTAACTGGGACCCATACTATACCTTACAAACCATACTATCTAATTGTATTAACTGGGACCCGTAATATACCTTACAAACACATACTATCTAAATGTATTAACTGGGACCCGTAATATACCTTACAAACACATACTATCTAAATGTATTAACTGGGACCCATACTATACCTTACAAACACATACTATCTAAATGTATTAACTGGGACCCGTAATATACCTTACAAACACATACTATCTAAATGTATTAACTGGGACCCGTAATATACTTTACAAACACATACTATCTGAATGTATTAACTGGGACACGTAATATACCTTACAAACACATACTATCTAAATGTATGAACTGGGACACGTAATATACCTTACAAACACATACTATCTGAATGTATTAACTGGGACCCGTAATATACCTTACAAACACATACTATCTAAATGTATTAACTGGGACCCGTAATATACCTTACAAACACATACTATCTGAATGTATTAACTGGTACCCATACTATACCTTACAAACACATACTATCTGAATGTATTAACTGGGACCCATACTATATCTTACAAACACATACTATCTGAATGTATTAACTGGGACCCGTAATAGACCTTACAAACACATACTATCTGAATGTATTAACTGGGACCCGTAATATACCTTACAAACACATACTATCTGAATGTATTAACTGGGACCCGTAATATACTTTACAAACACATACTATCTGAATGTATTAACTGGGACCCGTAATATACCTTACAAACACATACTATCTGAATGTATTAACTGGGACCCGTTATATACTTTACAAACACATACTATCTAAATGTATTAACTGGGACCCGTAATATACCTTACAAACACATACTATCTGAATATATTAACTGGGACCCGTTATATACCTTACACACACATACTATCTGAATGTATTAACTGGGACCCGTTATATACCTTACAAACACATACTATCTGAATGTATTAACTGGGACCCATACTATACCTTACAAACACATACTATCTGAATGTATTAACTGGGACCCATACTATACCTTACAAACACATACTATCTGAATGTATTAACTGGGACCCGTTATATACTTTACAAACACATACTATCTGAATGTATTAACTGGGACCCATACTATACCTTACAAACACATACAATCTAAATGTATTAACTGGGACCCGTAGTATACCTTACAAACACATACAATCTGAATGTATTAACTGGGACCCGTAATATACCTTACAAACACATACTATCTAAATGTATTAACTGGGACCCGTAATATACCTTACAAACACATACTATCTGAATGTATTAACTGGGAACCGTAATATACTTTACAAACACATACTATCTGAATGTATTAACTGGGACCCATACTATACCTTACAAACACATATTATCTGAATGTATTAACTGGGACCCATACTATACCTTACAAACACATACTATCTGAATGTATTAACTGGGACCCGTAATATACTTTACAAACACATAATATCTGAATGTATTAACTTGGACCCATACTATACCTTACAAACACATACTATCTGAATGTATTAACTGGGACCCGTAATATACTTTACGAACATACTATCTGAATGTATTAACTGGGACCCATACTATACCTTATAAACACATAATATCTGAATGTATTAACTGGGACCCATACTATACCTTACAAACACATACTATCTGAATGTATTAACTGGGACCCGTTATATACTTTACAAACACATACTATCTCAATGTATTAACTGGGACCCATACTATACCTTACAAACACATACTATCTGAATGTATTAACTGGGACCCGTAATATACTTTACAAACACATACTATCTGAATGTATTAACTGGGACCCGTTATATACTTTACAAACACATACTATCTGAATGTATTAACTGGGACCCATACTATACCTTACAAACACATACTATCTGAATGTATTAACTGGGACCCATACTATACCTTACAAACACATACTATCTGAATGTATTAACTGGGACCCATACTATACCTTACAAACACATACTATCTGAATGTATTAACTGGGACCCATACTATACCTTACAAACACATACTATCTGAATGTATTAACTGGGACCCATACTATACCTTACAAACACATACTATCTGAATGTATTAACTGGGACCCGTTATATACTTTACAAACACATACTATCTGAATGTATTAACTGGGACCCATACTATACCTTACAAACACATACTATCTGAATGTATTAAATGGACCCGTAATATACTTTACAAACACATAATATCTGAATGTATTAACTGGGACCCATACTATACCTTACAAACACATACTATCTGAATGTATTAACTGGGACCCGTAATAGACCTTACAAACACATACTATCTGAATGTATTAACTGGGACCCGTAATATACTTTACAAACACATACTATCTGAATGTATTAACTGGGACCCATACTATACCTTACAAACACATACTATCTGAATGTATTAACTGGGACCAGTAATATACCTTACAAACACATACTATCTGAATGTATTAACTGGGACCCGTAATATACCTTACAAACACATACTATCTGAATGTATTAACTGGGACCCGTAATATACCTTACAAACACATAATATCTGAATGTATTAACTGGGACCCATACTATACCTTACAAACACATACTATCTGAATGTATTAACTGGGACCCGTTATATACTTTACAAACACATACTATCTGAATGTATTAACTGGGACCAATACTATACCTTACAAACACATACTATCTGAATGTATTAACTGGGACCCGTAATATACTTTACAAACACATACTATCTGAATGTATTAACTGGGACCCGTTATATACCTTACAAACACATACTATCTGAATGTATTAACTGGGACCCGTTATATACCTTACAAACACATACTATCTGAATGTATTAACTGGGACCCGTAATATACTTTACAAACATACTATCTGAATGTATTAACTGGGTCCCGTAATATACCTTACAAACACATACTATCTGAATGTATTAACTGGGACCCGTTATATACCTTACAAACACATACTATCTGAATGTATTAACTGGGACCCGTAATATACTTTACAAACACATACTATCTGAATGTATTAACTGGGACACATACTATACCTTACAAACACATGCTATCTAAATGTATTAACTGGGACCCGTAATATACCTAACAAACACATACTATCTAAATGTATTAACTGGGACCCGTAATATACCTTACAAACACATACTATCTGAATGTATTAACTGGGTCCCGTAATATACTTTACAAACACATACTATCTAAATGTATGAACTGGGACACGTAATATACCTTACAAACACATACTATCTGAATGTATTAACTGGGACCCGTAATATACCTTACAAACACATACTATCTAAATGTATTAACTGGGACCCGTAATATACCTTACAAACACATACTATCTGAATGTATTAACTGGGACCCATACTATACCTTACAAACACATACTATCTGAATGTATTAACTGGGTCCCGTAATAGACCTTACAAACACATACTATCTGAATGTATTAACTGGGACCCGTAATATACTTTACAAACACATACTATCTGAATGTATTATCTGGGACCCGTAATATACTTTACAAACACATACTATCTGAATGTATTAACTGGGACCCGTAATATACCTTACAAACACATACTATCTGAATGTATTATCTGGGACCCGTAATATACTTTACAAACACATACTATCTGAATGTATTAACTGGGACCCGTAATATACCTTACAAACACATAATATCTGAATGTATTAACTGGGACCCGTAATATACCTTACAAACACATACTATCTAAATGTATTAACTGGGACCCGTATTATACCTTACAAACACATACTATCTGAATGTATTAACTGGGACCCGTAATATACTTTACAAACACATACTATCTGAATGTTTTAACTGGGACCCGTAATATACCTTACAAACACATACTATCTGAATGTATTAACTGGGACCCGTTATATACTTTACAAACACATACTATCTAAATGTATTAACTGGGACCCGTAATATACTTTACTCTGAATGTATTAACTGGGACCCATACTATACCTTACAAACACATACTATCTGAATGTATTAACTGGGACCCGTAATATTCTTTACAAACACATACTATCTAAATGTATTACTGGGACCCGTAATATACCTTACAAACACATACTATCTGAATGTATTAACTGGGACCCGTAATATACCTTACAAACACATACTATCTAAATGTATTAACTGGGACCCGTAATATACCTTACAAACACATACTATCTGAATGTATTAACTGGGACCCGTAATATACTTTACAAACACATGCTATCTGAATGTATTAACTGGGACCCGTAATATACCTTACAAACACATACTATCTGAATGTATTAACTGGGACCCGTTATATACTTTACAAACACATACTATCTAAATGT